>JADBJO010015329.1:15000-17500 GCA_016801955.1 Conus betulinus
TTCGGACAACTGTACAAACTATGCAGTAGAATAAGAGATTAACTTCATTTTCGGTTTCTTTTTCACACGACGGGCATTTACCATCAGCCTATTTTTAATAAATAAAAGAAACCCAAGTCAAATCAAGTCAAGTAAACTTTATTATCTCAATTTGAGAAATTAATTTGTGGTCACACACATTCACACAGCAAATAAACAATAATTTTAGTCACATTACCCCATTTTTCTCACATATGACATACATTCATATAAAGGAATTTGGATTTCAATTAAACATCTTCTCGGTTCATGAAATCAATGGACAGGGGAATGAAAAAACTTTGTTTAAATCTGACCCTTCTGCATTTAACCGATCGATATCTTCGTCCTGACTGAAGAAAGTCATACTGATTTTGCAAGAACGTGGGTCTGGTCACACGCAATCTTCTTCGCTTTACACAAACAACACGGCACCTGTACAGCTCACTCAGACTTTTTTGTCTCTCTCACCAACGATTTTTCCTCCCACGTTCACCGCGCTTTCTCAAGCACATTTCTGCTCTTCACAGTCAACCCACCATACCAACACATAAATGAGAAAGTTAAAACAGATTCCAAGAAGCATGAATAAAATGTCCGAAGAATGTCAGTATTCACATGAAATGATCGCAGCTTGCGAAGACAATATAATCTGGTTTGACATTTTTTGTGGACATGCTTAACATGGGATTTAAAATTCAGCTTATTATCTATAAAAGTTCCTAAATATTTGTATGATTCAACACGTTCTACTTCAGCACCATTGATAAAAAGTGGTGGTACAAGCTTTTGGATTCTTTCTAAAATCAATCAACATTTCTTTCGTTTTTGTTACATTCAGATCAAGATAGTTATGATCGCACCAGTCAACAAATCTTTGAAGCTCCTTGAAGTAAACAGAATCAGAGTTGGAGAGATCCACAAGTGCTGAGTCATCTGAATATTTAATGTACAAAGTTGAATCACTTCCTGAACAATCATTTGCAGTTATAAGCCCACAGCCCTTCGTCGAAATCTTAGAAAGTGATCTCCGTGCCATTCATTTAAAAAAACACAAGTATCTCTCTGGTTGGAAATTTTTTTTTTCTTATAAGAATAATGCCATTCATTTTTGTCATTATTTTCTAATGCTGAATACCAGATTTGCATAATACACGAAATAAGACTATCTTTAAACTCAGCAAGAAAACTATATTCATTTCCAATTCTTTTAAACATTTACACTACGCTAAATCCATTTCACATAAAACGTTCTGCAAATTGGTTACCCAGTTGTTATGACTAGGTTCATGCAGAACAAGAGGCATTCCATATGTCTGCCTGCATAGTCGTGGCATGGGTAATTCAAGGATCTTTAGTCAGTATTATATACATTTCATAGTTGCTTTTATACTAAGAGAAGATCTATCGGTTTCTCCGTAGACCATTTTTGTTTGAGGCGTGCAGAGAGACGTTCAGAAACCTTGTAAAGCCAGATGCATGTACGATTCCGTGAGATCACTATCTTAGTCAAGACCCCAAACTTAGGCTGCGGAACGTTTCAGAAACCTTGTAAAGCCAGATGCACGTACGCTTTCCGTGAGATCACTATCTTAGTCAAGACCCCAAACTTAGGCTGCGTATGTCAGATTTGGTTCAATCTGTGTGTCAAATATTTCAGAGATAAGAGTAAATCTGCTGCATTTAAACCTTCTTTGATGATTCTACTATCTCATGACTCTCCTTTCTGCACGCCTCAGAAAAAGCAGTAGTGATACTCATTTATAAACAAATATTTTCCGAGATATTTATACGACTTTGTTATTTTAAACATCATCACTTTTTTTTCCATAAAACCATCTTTCTAGGGCAGATATGAGAGTCCCCTTTCTAAACACCACAATGTTTGGTTTTTTTCAAGATTGACTGCTTCAAATTTCAAGCTACTGAGTTGATTCTGCATACCAATGACTGAACCAGACAATAAAACAACGTCATCGGCAAATAGTAATAAAACATGTCTATAGCACCTGGAAGAAACTGAATACGATTCTTACCTCTTCCTGACAAATCAATAGCCAGCCCATTACTCAGAAAATGACAAAAGTAAGAGGATCAACAGGCAAGCAGGCTTCTCACCTCTAATACATTCAAAATAATTTGAATGACAGCATTTATCAGGCAATACAGGCCGATACAGTCATAGACGCCTCAAAGAGCATGATACAAGTTCCCATTTACATCAGTTTTCCTCAGAACTGTAAATAGTGCCTTTCTATTCACCGAATCGAAGGCTTTTTTCTAAAATAGATCAAGGCAATATACACATTTTGGTATTCTTAAGCAAAATTTCTGCACTTTTCGCATGCAGTGTAAATATATGGTCAGTTGCACTAAATACCAGAATTAAAACATGCTCGCTCTGCTGCAATTTTATCTTCCTTTTCTGCCCGTATAGAGAGTCTTTTGTTCAAAACATATATGCATACTTTACTGACACTAC
>JADBJO010015329.1:22500-35000 GCA_016801955.1 Conus betulinus
GCGCGTGCGCGCGCGTGCGTGCGTGCGTGCGTGCGTGCGTGCGTGCGTGCGTGTGTGTGTGTGTGTGTGTGTGTGTGTGTGTGTGTGTGTGTGTGTGTGTGTCCTCTCTCTCTCTCTCTCTCTCTCTCTCTCTCTCTCTCTCTCTCTCTCTCTGTCTCTGTCTCTTTCTACTTGTCTCTCTCTCGCGCTTAACCGACTTCATCATATGTTCGTCAAGACGGAAAAGCTGATCGTCTGGTTTTTGTTTTCCTCACTTAGTACCCAGTGGTTGTGTGTGGAATATCAGGTGAAGTCATGACTTACACATTGTTCTGTGTGGAGATCGGCTGCACTGATGATGTACACATTGTTCTGTGTGGTATGTGATGTGTCCCGGGCCAAGGGGAATCACTCTGACAGGCCGACAACACGTGGTGTTTTTTGAAAGCTGACGAGACCACCCGTTCCCACTGACACAAAACATCCTCATCCTCCCCCCCCCCCCCCCCCCCCCCCCCCCCTTCTCCCAACCTTCCCGGCTTCTTGTGCATATATCCCGCTTCTTGTGCATCTCAGCCTGCTAATCTCAGCCACTATTCTCTTCTTCGGGGTGTATAACCACACACACACACACACACACACACACACACACACACACACACACACACACACACACACACACACACACATTTACGTCGGCAACCGCCACGGGCTGGGCAACCCCCCCGTTCCACCCCCCTCCCTTCCTCCCTCTCTCCACACCCCCTTTCCCCCTTCTTCCCTCCTCCCTTTCCTTCAGGAGGAAGTCAGGCGTGAACTACCTGCTAAGTGTTCACTCGACCCCCCCCCCCCCCTCCCCCCCCCCCCCTCTTCCCAGGTGCCAAGAGCAGTGATGAAGGTAACAACAAGTCCTAACTGCCTCCCACTCTAAAAGGTCCAGGTGTGTTGTGTGTCCAGCTGTGAGAGGACTTGCAACCTCTACCTGCACTCAAGTCCCAGCATAAGTGAAGCAGAGAACCCATGGGAAGGCAGTGACCTCATTCCTAGAGCAAGAATGAAGAAAAGAATGATCAGAAGAGGGTGACCTCATTTACAGGCCAACAATGTCCTAAAGGATGAACAGAAGAGGGTGACCTGATTTGCAGACCAACAATGTCCTAAAGGATGAACAGAAGAGGGTGACCTCATTTACAGGCCAACAATGTCCTAAAGGATGAACAGAAGAGGGTGACCTCATTTACAGGCCAACAATGTCCTAAAGGATGAACAGAAGAGGGTGACCTCATTTACAGGCCAACAATGTCCTAAAAGATGAGGAAGAGGCTGACCTCATTTACAGACCAACAGTGATCTAAAAAATGAATGGAAGAGGCTGACCTCTTTTACAGACCAACGTAAGCGTGAAGAAAAGGATGAATGGAATATGGTGACCTCATTCATAGAGCAAGCGTGCAGAAAGAATGAAGGGAAGGGCACTGACCTCATTCATAGAACAAGTGAGAAGAACAAAGAAAAAGTAATGTGAAGACATGACTTAATTCACACACCGGGAGGGCAGAGGATAAGACTAGTTACCTTTCACAAGCTGAAGCTCGTTTTGAACGCATCCACCATCTCCTGATAATCTGAATACTCTCTGCCTCTTCGTTCTGCCTCTTCATCTGCCTCTTCATCTGTGCTTTCATCTGCCTCTTCATCTGCCTCTCCATCTGTCTCTCCATCTGCCTCTTGCCCCAGGGCTAGCACTATGTCTGCCACAGTTCACCGCCGCCACTATCAATCCCACACATCTGAAGCACACACTCGGTGGTTCGCGCATTAGCACATGCTGCGCGTTCAGTCGGTGGACCGACCATGTTGCACGGAGGAGAAAAAGAAGTTGACATGCGTGGTAACCACAGAGGGCACCCAGCCCACTGAACAATGCTATTGTGGCTGCACGCAGTGACTGGAGCGCCCGTGAGCGATCAGTGCCCTGTGTAAGTGAACAGGACTCCTATACAAGGCCAAACAGTGAAGGAAGCCAGAAGGGGCGTTCATTTTTACTTCCTTGATTTGAGCAACATTGCTGAAAGGATCGGCCTTGAGAATCAGTCCTACACTACAGGTATTTGTATCTCTCGGTCCTAAAGAATGGAGTGGTTGTAATCTGGGTAGTTCTCCTCCTGGAAATGAAGATTTGTGGAGCAAAGAACACGTGTCTGCTACTCCAAGGTTCTACGTCACCCGTAAAGCACTGGCCATAAAGCTATATATTTAGTGAATAGAAACAAAACAAACTTGACATACTTCAGCGCTGTTGCTTCAAAGTGTGGATCAAAACTTCAATGACCAAAGCTGTCATTGGCCGCAACAGGGGCGGACTGTATGTATGTATAAATGTGTGTGTGTGTGTGTGTGTGTGTGTGTGTGTGTGTGTGTGTGTGTGTGTGTGTGTGTGTGTGTGTGTGTGTGTGTGTGTGTGTGTGTGCATGCGCGCGCGCGTGTGTGCGTGGGTATGTGTGTGTGCATGCGTGCGTCCGTGCGTGCGTGCGTGCGTGCGTGCGTGCGTGCGTGCGTGCGTGTGTGTGTGTGTGTATGCGTGCGTGCGTGCGTGCGTGCGTGCGTGCGCGCGTGTGTGTGTGTGTGTGTGTGTGTGTGTGTGCGTGTGCGTGCGTGCGTGCGTGCGTGCGTGCGTGCGTGCGTGCGTGCGTGCGTGCGTGCGTGTGTGTGTGTGTGTGTGTGTGTGTGTGTGTGTGCTCAGCTCGTCCTTCTTACCACTTTTTTTTTTTTCTTTCCTACGAGGTTAAAAGTGCACCTTTCCCTCACACCAGTGCTGAGACAATGTCCATACCCCATCCTCCATCTGCACCACATGCTGGCCAGATGTTGTCGGTGATGTGGTAGCCTCCATCTGCACCACATGCTGGCCAGATGTTGTCGGTGATGTGGTAGCCTCCATCTGCACCACATGCTGGCCAGTTGTTTTTTGATGTGGCAGCCTCCATCTGCACCACATGCTGGCCAGTTGTTTTTGATGTGGCAGCCTCCATCTGCACCACCACATGTGCTGGCCAGTTGTTTTTGATGTGGCAGCCTCCATCTGCACCACGTGCTGGCCGGTTGTAGTCGGTGATGTGGCATGATGAGACAAGGTCCATTCCACATCCTCCATCTGCACACCACATGCTGGCCGGGTGTTTTTGATGTGTCAACCTTCATCTGCACCACATGCTGGCCAGTTGTTTCTTGATGTGGCAGCCTTCATCTGCACCACATGCTGGACGGTCGTTTTTTGATGTGGCAGCCTTCATCTGCACCAGATGCTGGCCAGTTGTTTTTTTGATGTGGCAGCCTTCATCTGCACCACATGCTGTCCAGTTGTTTCTTGATGTGGCAGCCTTCATCTGCACCACATGCTGGCCAGTTGTTGTCGGTGCTGGGCCATGATGAAGGTCAACAAAGGGGCGGAGGAAAAAACCACGCATCTTGCAGACACAACTGGACCACTGCCTCTGCGCCCATAGGATCCATCATCAAAGCAAATCACCACTGGCACTTTGCCCATCCCTCTCTCTCTCTCTCTCTCTCTCCTCTCCTCTCTCTCTCTCTCTGTGGTGTGTGTGTGTGTGTGTGTGTGTGTGTCTCTTTCTATCTATCCCTCTGACTCTCTGTTCCTTTCTCTCTCTGTGTGTCTCTCTGTCTCTTTCCCTCTGTCTCTATCTCTGTGTCTCTGCTCTCTCTTGTTCTGTCTAGCTGTCTGTCTCTCTGTCTCTCTCTCTCTCGCTCTCTCTCTCTCTCTCTCTCTCTCTTCTCTCCTCTCTCTCTCTCTCTCTCTCTCTCTCTCTCTCTCTCTGTGGGCGATCTAATGCAGTATATGTTTAGCGCAGTTGTTCCACAGGCACAGAGGATGCCGTGCCATACCATGCCGACACTGGTCGTGCCAATAACGGCAGGCAGCTGACCTGAGCCACACATGACAAGCATCATCACCGATCCTGCTACACGTCACGGCTGCCCTCTATGTCACCCCCTGCCCTCTACGTCACATCCGGCGCTCCACGTCACTGGCTGCCCTCAAAGTTCACCCTGCACGGCGGTGGCAGGTGATGATGATTGGGGCAGGGGTCCCAGAATGGGGAGAATGAAGCCCTGACGGTTTCTGTGCCCACACGGCCTGTTTGTCCACACACTGACCGCATGCCTTGTCCGATACCTGTGTCTGCATTATTCATCTGCAGAGGGATGAATTGCCCTGTCCAGGGTGTAGACACACACTACTTATCCTGTCACTGACAGCGGCGCCAAGCCTTTCCTAATAAGCCCAGAGGAGCTCCTGGCAAGTTACAGTCAGACCTTTCCTCTCAAAGATGGCCTCCTGTTATTAAAGGCAAAAGCAAGCAACCCAACAAAAACAAATAAACAAATAAAGAAATAAAACAGCAACAAAACAAAACCAACCAACCAACCAACCAACCAACCAACAAACAAACAAACCAAACAATAAAAACAAACAACAACAAAAAAACAAATAAATAAAACTAAACAACAAAAAACAAACAAACGACAAACACAAACAAACAAACAAACAGAAAAACAAATTAAAAAGCAAAGAACAAGAACAAACAAACATCACAAAAACAACAAACTAACCAAAAAAAAAGCAAAGACCAAAAACAAACAGCAAAACAAATTAAAGAGCAAAGAACAAGAACAAACAAAAACACAAAAACAAAACAAAAAAAACAACAAAAAACAAAAACATGAACAACAAAAACCAACCAATAACCAAAGAACAAAGGCAAACAAAAACAAACCCAAACAAACAGACAGACAGACAACAAAAACAAACAACAAAACAAAAACAAACAAACAAACAAATGACCTGACCATTTGAAAGTGGAAACAGACTCTGGGCATTTTCCACACACTAATTGAATTGAGCTGTTCAATATGACCTAGTATCAGTCACATCGGTCACTGAATTGAGCTGTTCAATATGACCAGTATCAGTCACATCGGTCACTGAATTGAGCCGTTCAATATGACCCAGTATCAAGCACATCAGTCATACAATTGAGCTGTTCAATATGACCCAGTATCAGTCACATCGGTCTAGAACTGAGCTGTTCAATATGACCCAGTATCAGTCACATCGGTCATAGAATTGAGCTGTTCAATATGACCCAGTATCAGTCACGTCAGTCATAGAATTGAGCTGTTCAATATGACCCAGTATCAGTCACATCGGTTATAAAATACTATCTGAGTCGCCATGACGCTTTTAGTATCACTTGACTTTTAATTTTGATTAGCGTCATGTGACCTAGTTTGTGTCACGCGGGTCACCACGAGTCGATGAGGCCATTTATTTCTACATCTGAGTCACGATTGACTTAGCTTGAGTCCATTTACATTAGCTTCAATACGGGTTAGCGTGACCCAGTTTGGTTTAACTTAATTTGAGCTCCATCAGTTGTTCTGCCTATGACCAGTTAGTGGGACACAGAGATAGTGGGACATAGACATAGTGGGACACAGACAGAGCGGGACACCGACATAGCGGGACACAGAGATAGCGTAACACAGACATAGTGGGACACAGAGATAGTGGGACACAGACATAGTGGAACACAGATAAAGCAGGACACAGAGAAAGTGTAAAACAGAGATAGTGGGGACACAGAGATAGTGGGACACAGATATAGTGGTACACAGATATAGTGGGACACAGAGATAGTGGTACACAGGCATAGTGGAATACAGAGATAGCGGGACACAGAGATAGTGGGACACAGAGATACTAGGACACAGACATAGTGGGACACAGATATAGCGAGATAAGAGATAGCGGGACACAGACATAGTGGAACACAGAGATAGCGGGACACAGAGATAGCAGGACACAGAGATAGCGGGGCACAGAGAAAGTGGGACACAGAGATAGTGGGATACAGAGATACTGGGACACAGACATAGTGGAACACAGATATAGCGGGACACAGATATAGTGGGACATAAATAGTGGGACACAGAGATAGTGGGACACAGATATAGTGGGACACAGAGATAGCGGGACACAGATAGTGAGACACAGAGATAGTAGGACACAGACATAGTGGAGCACAGATATAGCGGGACCCAGAGATAGTGGGACACAGAGATAGTGGGACACAGAGATAGTGTGACACAGAAATAGTTTGACACAGAGATACCGGGACATAGAAATAGCGGGACACAGAGATAGTGGGACACAGAAATAGTGGGACACAGAGATAGTGGAACACAGACATAGTGGGACACAGAGATGGTGGAACACAGAGACAGTGAGACACAGAGATAGTGGGACACAGATATAGTGGGACACAGAGATAGCGGGACAAAGGAATTGGGACAGAGAGATAGTGGAACGCATAAATAGTAGGATAATGGGACACAAAGATAATAGGACGCATAGATAGTGGGACACTAAAATGGTGAGACACAGAGATCGTGGCACACAAAGATAGTGGGATATAGATAATGGGGCACAGAGATAATGGGACACAGAGATAGTTAGACACAAAGATAGTGTGACATAGGTATTGTACACACAGATAATGGGACACAAATAAAGTGGGACGCATAAATACTGGGAACACAGAGATAGTGGGACACAGAGATAGTGGGGCACAGAAAATGATGGGACACAGAGCCAGTGGTATGCATGCGAACACAGAGATAGTGGGACGCATAGTGGAACACAGAGATAGTGGGACGCATAGTGGAACACAGAGATAGACGCAGCGCTAGTGGGACACAGATATAGTGGGACACAGAGAAAGTGGGATGCATAGATGGTGGGACACAGAGATAGTGGGACACAGAGATAGTGGAACACAGAGATAGATGCAGCGCTAGTGGGACACAGATATAGTGGGACACAGAGAAAGTGGGATGCATAGATGGTGGGACACAGAGATAGTGGGACACAGAGATAGTGGAACACAGAGATAGACGCAGCGATAGTGGGACACAGGGATAGTGGGACGCAACACAGAGATAGTGGGGGACACATAGTGGAACACATAGATCGTGGGACGCATAGTGGTAGTGGAACACAGAGGTAGTGGGACGCATAGTGGAACACATAGATCGTGGGACGCATAGTGGAACACAGAGATAGTGGGACGCATAGTGAAAACACAGAGATAGACGCAGCGATAGTGGGACATATATATATATATATATATATATATATATATATATATATATATATATATATATATATATATATATATATATATATATATATATATATATAGTGGGACACAGAGAAAGTGGGACGCATAGATGGTGGGACACAGAGATAGTGGGACGCATAGATGGACGCATAGATAGTGGGACACAGAGAATGTGGGACATAGAGTTAGTGGGATATGGAGATAGTGGGACACAGGGATAGTGGGGCATAGAGTTAGTGGGACACAGAGATAATCGGACACAGAGATAATGGGACAGAGATAATGGAACACAGGGATAGTGGGACACAAAAGTAGTAGGACACACAGGTATGTGTCCGTTGAAGTGACATGGAGCAATGCATTGCTGGAAAGGCCGTAACGTGCCTTGGTGCAGCGGTTAACGTCACAGGCTGCAGTCTGCAAGGTCGTGGGTTCAAATCCCATCTGAGGGATTTGTCAGTGGAGATTCTCCGCTTCAATTACCTCCAACAGAGAATTGTTGAGGGTGCTGCGTGGACAAATTGCAACACACTGGACAACAGTGGAAAACACTGGACAACATTGGAAATCCATCCGCTTAGTGGGCGCGTCCAAGTGAGTGCCGCTTAAAGTTCCTGACCAACACTGCAGATCTCTGAATCCCCCGGGCCCTGGTTGACGTTGGGGTGATAGGGAATACAGTGAAGGACACAGCCCTGTCCCAGACCAGAAGGAAGCAACTCTAAACATGGACTGTCACCTCTTTGTCATGCAGAACTTGGCAGAATCAGCGCCAGACATGGCCCCGCTAGATCGTAACCATCTTCCATGGCTATTGGATGCAGAGGGGAAGTAGGGATGTAGAAGGATTCCAACTATTTATCCATGTATTTATTGATGTATCTGTGTATGCATGTATGTGTATGTGTGTATGTCTGCCTGTTTGTCTGTCTGTCTGTATGTATGTACGTATCAATCAATCAATCAAGCAATCAATCAATCAATCAATCAATCAGTCAATCTATCTATCTATCTATCTATCTATCTATCTATCTATCTATCTATCTATCTATCTATCTATCTGTCTGTCTGCCTTTCTGCCTATCTATTTATCTGTCCATCGATCCACTTATCTGTCTGCCTCTCTGTCTCTGTCTGTCTCTCTGTGTATCTGTCTCCCTCTCTCTCACTGTCTCCCACTATCTCACTCTCTTCCATCTCTCTCCCCTCTCTTACTCTCTTCCCTCCCTCTCTCTCCACACCCCAACCCCCTCTCTCTCTAGTCTTTCTCTGTCCCTCCCTCTTTCTCTCCCTCCCTCTCTCCCTCAGTTGATCTGTCTGCCTACTTGCAGTGTATTGACTTCCATAACTACATAGCTGTTGACAGACATGCCACTGTCTGTGCTTTACCTCCATTTTCTTTTTATGTCTCTGTCCCTCTGCCTTCTGTCTATCCCTGCCTTTTTGTCTGACTGTCTGTCTGTCTGTCAGCCAGTCTCTCTCTCTCTCTCTCTCTCTCTCTCTCTCTCTCTCTCTCTCTCTCTCTCTCTCTCTCTCTGTGTGTGTGTGTGTGACTCTGTCTCTCTCTGCATTTTTTGTAAAGTGTGATGGTGAAGCTTTCAGTGTTCAAATGGAGAGGGTGGATGAAAGAGAGGGGCTTGGGGATAGATGAGTAACTAAAGACCGTAGAATGTGAGAATCAACGTGTTTGCCTTCTCTTCTCTCTGTGTTCACAGCCAAACAACCTTTCCCATTCAGAATCAATGTGTTTGCCTTCTCTTCTCTCCACATTCACAGCCAACCAACCTTTCCCATTCAGAATCAATGTGTTTATCTTACCTCTCCGTGTTCACAGCCAAACAACCTTTTCACATTCAGAATCAACGCGTTTGTCTTCTCTTCTCTCCATGTTCACAGCCAAACAACCTTTCCCATTCAGTTTCCACCTGGTCATACAGAAGCTGACCAGTTTCTCTAGCTCTTGTTCTGGCTGTGTCCACCCTCCCCCTGCTCTGCCCCCCTCCCCCCTCAGCTCTCCCCCTGCTGATTACTGTCAGGCCTGGCTCCTCAGCGCTAACTGATTAACTCCCTTCACCCCCTGTGGCCAAACAGCTGACCCGGGGAAAAGAGGGGCGGCCATCACGTCTCTCCATCGCCTGTCCCTCCGTCCAGACTGATGAGGGCATTTGTCCTGTCGGTGAAGAGGCAGCGGCATGGACCGTCCTCCTGCTCCCCACCACCACCCCTCCCCTTTCTCTCCACGGTGATGTATCATGTTTATGCATGTCTGGTGACTTTCTGCCTCCTGGGGAAGTTTAGGGGGAAGATCTGAGATCGTCTTTTTAAACCGTCTGTGCTGCACTTTTCTGTCTCTTTTTCTTTCCTTCCTTTTTCTTTGGAAGAAAGCCTGAAGCTGGAGAACACAGGGGATTTGCTGACTCTCTCTCTCCCTCCCTCTCTCTCTCCCTCCCTCTCTATCTCCCCTCCTCTCTCTCCCTCAGTTGGTCTGTCTGTCTGCCACCATGTATCAACTTCCATACCTACATAGCTGTTAACAGACAAGCCACTGTCTGTATGTATCCATCTGTTAATTTACGTATTTATCTATCTATCAATCCACCTATACAACTCTCTCTCTGTCTGTCTCTGTCTCTCTGTCTGTCTCTCTGTCTGTCTGTCTGTCTGTCTCTCTCTCTATCAATCTCTCTCTCTTTTCTCTCTCTTTCTCTTTCTCTCTCACTCTCTTTTTGTCTCTCTCTTTTGTCTTTTTATCGCTCTCTCTTCCTATTTCTCTCTCACTTTCTTTCTGTCTCTCTCTCCCTCTCTTCTTGTTGTCTCTCTCTCTCTCTCTCTCTCTCTCTCTCTCTCTCTCTTTCTCTCTCTTCTTCTCTCTCTCTCTCTCTCTCTTTCTTACTGTCCACATTTTTTGTAAAGTGCGTTGATGGAGCTCTCAGTGTAAAACTTGAGCAGGTGTAAGAAAGAGAGAGGGGAGGGGGAAAGAGGTGTGTGTGTGGAACAAAGGACTGTAGAACGTGAGAATCAACGTGTTTCACTTCTCTTCTCTCCATGTTCACAGCCAAACAGTCATTCTCAGTCAGTTCCCACATAGTCAGACTTCTCTTCTCTCCGTGTTCACAGCCAAACAGTCATTCTCAGTCAGTTCCCACATAGCCGAACTTGAGGCTGACTAGTTTCTCTGGCTCTTTGCTGCTGCTTTTCCTGCTTCACCTTTCCCCCCCCCCCCCCCCCCCAGCTCTCTCCCTGCTGATTACTGTCAGGCCTGGCTCCTCAGCACTAACTGATTAACTCCCTTCACCCCCTGTGGCCAAACAGCTGACCCGGGGGAAAGAGGGGCGGCCATCACGTCTCTCCATCGCCTGTCCTTCTGCCCTGACCAATGAGGGCATTTGTCCTGTCGGCAGAGAGGCAGTGGCATGGACCGTCCTCCTACTCCCCACCACCACCCCTCCCCTTTCTCTCCATGGTTTCCATGGTGATGTATCATGTTTATGCATGTCCTGTGACGCTCTGACTCTAGGGAAGCTTAGGGGAAAGATCTGAGATCGTGTTTTTAACCTTCTGGGCTGCACTTTTTTCTATCTTTTTCTTTTCCTTTTTCTTTGTAAGAAAGTGAAGCTGGAGAGCACAGGGAATCTCGCTGACGGTCTCTACCTCCCTCTCTCCCTCAGTTGGACTGTCTGCCAGTCTCTTCCTCCCTCTCTCTCCCTCAGTTAGTCTGTCTGCCTGTATCTACCTCCCTCTCTCTCCCTCAGTTGGTCTGCCTGTCTGCCTGCCTGTCATGTATCAACTTCCATACATGGCTGTTAACAGACAAGCCACTGTCTGTATATATCCATCTGTTTATTTATGTATTTATCTATCCATCAATCTACCTATATGGTTTTCTCTCTCTGTCTGTCTCTGTCTGTCTGTCTGTATCTCTCTCCTTGTCTCTCTCTCTCTCTTTCTCTCTCTTTCTCTTTCTCTTCCTCACACTCTTTCTGTCTCTCTTTTTTCTTTTTCTCCCACTCTATTCTCTCTCTATCTCACTCTCTTTATGTCTGTCTGTCTGTCTGTCTGTCTGTCTGTCTGTCTGTCTGTCTGTCTCTCTCTCTCTCTCTCTCTCTCTCTCTCTCTCTCTCTCTCTCTCTCTCTCTCTCTGTTACTGACCACAGTTTTTGTAAATAATGTTGATGGAGCTCTCAGTGTAAAACTTGAGCAGGTGTAGGAAAGAGAGAGGGGAGGGGGTAAGAGGGGTGTGTGTGGAACCAAGGATGTAGAACGTGAGAATCAATGTGTTTCTCTTCTCTTCTCTCCATGTTCACAGCCAAACAGTCATTCACAGCCAGTACCCACATAGTCAGGCTTCTCTTCTCTCCATGTTCACAACCAAACAGCCATTCCAAGTCAGTTCCCACATAGTCAGGCTTCTCTTCTCTCCATGTTCACAACCAACACGCATTCCCAGTCAGTTCCCACATAGCCAGACTACAGGCTGACCAGTTTCTCTGGCTCTTTGCTACTTTTCCCCCCACTCCCCTCCTATCTCCCCCTTTCCAGCTCTCTCCCTGCTGATTACTGTCAGGCCTGGCTTCTCAGCGCTAACTGATTAACTCCCTTCACCCCCTGTGGCCAAACAGCTGACCTGGGGAAAGAGGGGCAGGCATCACGTCTCTCCATCGCCTGTCCCTCTGCCCTGACTGATGGGGGCAGTGGCATGGACCGTCCTCCCCACCAACACCCCCACCACCCCTTCCATTCCTCCCCATGATTTCCATGGTGATGTATCACACTTGTGCATGTCCGGTGACTCTCTGCCTCTAGGGGAAGTTTTGGGGGAGAAGTCTGAGATTGTCTCTTTTTAACCTTCTGTGCCTTTTTTTTTTTCTTTTTCTTTCTTTCGTTTTTTTTTTAAGTCTGAAGTGGTAAAACCACAGGGAATTTACTGAATTGTAGTGTTGGAAGAATAAACAAACAACCACCACCTTAAACACACACACACACACACACACACACACACACACACACACACACACACACACACACTCACACCACCACCACCACCAACAACAAGTACAAGAACAAAGAACAACAACCAACCAACTAAAAGCCTTGGAGGAGGTGTTGATAGCAATGTGGTGGTCTCGGTCTCAATCAGACAGACGATCACATTAATATATCATTCACCCCACGGAAGGTTATTGACATGACTGGAAGAAAGAGGGGAGGAACGGAGGGGGACTGGAGGTGGGGACGAAGCAGGCAGGGAGGGGAGGTAGGGGGGGGGGGGAATGAAAGGAAGTCTCCAGACGCCATCACCAGAGAAGTTCTCAAGTATTT
>JADBJO010015329.1:40000-44117 GCA_016801955.1 Conus betulinus
CTTTTTTTTTTTTTTTCTTTTTTTCCTTACAGAAAACTGGTACTGCTTTCGTGTGCATTGAGCGGTGAGATTGATGCCAATGGTGACGTCACTGCATAAACATGGCTGACGCTAGCAGTAGTGGAGTCACTGACTCCAGGTGCAGGTAGTGCAGCGTGAGTTGTGTCCCATTGTTTGTGATCCTTTGGTCTGGTTGAGAGAGAACTGATTCAGATTATATATGCCTGATCATTTGTCATTTCTTGTAAGTTTCTTTTTGTCGTTTCTTTTGAGATCCTTTGTCATTTCGTGTACGATCCTTTTGTCATTTCTTGTATGATCATTTGTCATTTCCTATACGAAACAATGTCAGTGTGGTTCCTAAGACAGAAAAAGAAGGTTATGCTGAATTCGAAAAAGTACGATTGTTTTTACAAGCCTTCAGGTCGAAAGTTGCACGTGCATCATTGATTGGTGGAATTGATCTGGACTGATTTGAAGTCAGTGAAGCACGTTTGTTATTTCCTGATTGATAGCAATGTCAGTGAAGCACGTTCGTTGTTTCCAGACTGTATTAGACATTCAATACGTCATGAAAAACAACTACGCCATATGTTATCAAAAATGAGGAATAGTACGGGACTGGTTTAATTAAGGACACAGAGTCAGAGAACTGATGATCAGCTATTCATTCAACAAATGGAAATGTAGTTTGGATAAAGATGACTGATGATCAACTATTTATTCAATACATGGAAATGTAGCTTGGATATAGATGACTGATGATCAGCTATTTATTAACAAATGGAAATGTAGCTTGGATATAGATGCTCGTGTCGCTTATTGCAAGCTATAGAGCTCGACAGAAATATACACACCTCACTGAAAGCGGAGCAATGACAACATCATTAAAGACTTAGTTGAAAGAACTCCAAACCAGCGGTTGTTTAGCAATAATGTAAACCTAGTATCTCTCACTGAGGGCATAAAAGGGAAAATGAAACTGTTACAGACTAGAACCAACATTTAGAAAGATTTCTTGGTAATGAATTTGAAACATTTGAACCATACATGGTCTAGCAAATGTGAATGATGCAGACAACGACGATGAAACAATCATTTCATGGTTCCATCACAACAGAAGTCCTGTGTGCCTTTAACAGCCGGAGATCTGGAATTCTGTGATGTCAGCGGTACACTTTACGGCACCATCATCACCACCATCGACAGCAGTCTGTCTGTCATCATGGATATCAACAGCAGTCTGTCATCATGGATATAGAGAGCAGACTGTCATCATGGATATCGACAGCAGACTGTCATGATGGATATAGACACAACAGACTGTCATCATGGGTATCAACAGCAGACTGTTATCATGGATATAGACAGCAGACTATCGATAGTAGGCTGTCATCATGGATATAGACAGCAGACTGTTATCATGGATATCAACAGCAGCTGTGTTATCATGGATATCAATAGCAGACTGTTTTCATGGATATCAACAGCAGACTGTTATCATGGATATCGACAGCAGACTGTTATCATGGATATCAACAGCAGACTGTTATCATGGATATCGACAGCAGACTGTTATCATGGATATCAACAGCAGACTGTTATCATGGATATCGACAGCAGACTGTTATCATGGATATCGACAGCAGACTGTTATCATGGATATCGACAGCAGACTGTTATCATGGATATCAACAGCAGACTGTTATCATGGATATCGACAGCAGACTGTTATCATGGATATCAACAGCAGACTGTTATCATGGATATCGACAGCAGACTGTTATCATGGATATCGACAGCAGATTGTTATCATGCGTTTCAGAAAACGAGATCATTGGAGGAATACAAGAAAAAAAAAAAAAAAGGTTATTCCACCGTTATGATCATTTTGACAAGTTTAACTACAGACTGAAGGTATACAAGAAGAATTACACAAAAGGTTATTCCATCGTTCATAAGGATAGTCACCTGACAACTTTAAATACAGATACATTTTGCTGCAAACTGACAGTTTTGTTTTGCTTTTATGGAGTTTCAAAACCATCAGACCAGAAAATCGTAATTTGGCCTGTTCTGTTGAAGGACGAAATAAGAGCTAATTGTTTAAACGTATCGAAACTCTGAAGGCTGTATGTAATGGCTAGTGCTATGACTGAAACAGAATTGTCTGGGGTAGTCTTGTGTACTACTGGCGTTACGCAAGATATATACAACCTTGTTTGCTTTCCTGATTCATCGGCGGATTTACTCTTGAAGCTGTTAGAAATGCAGCAATCATTTTAGAATGTGTCTGTTGCAAATCTTGAACAATAGATAACAATGTATCTACAGCGCACTTTCAGTTCCACACATATTCATATCATGATGGTGAATATGAAAATTTTCGAAATGTTTACGATGTCCTATATTATCTTCATTAAGGGCGTTGGTCTATCTTATGAGTACCCCCCCCCCCTCCTCCTCCTCTCTCTCTCTGTCTCTCTCTCTCTCTCTCTCTCTCTCTCTCTCTCTCCTTCAGCCTTCAGCCCTCCACCACCCCCACCCCTCCTCAATGTCGCACCTTCCTTTGTCGCGTCCTCCTTTTTCTCTCTCCACTTCATTAATTGACCACCCCAACATGCCACGCACTTTGTACACTGCTCTACTCTCTCTCTCTCTCTCTCTCTCTCTCTCTCTCTCTCTCTCTCTCTCTCTCTCTCTCTCTCTCTCTCTCTCTCTCTCTCTCTCTCTCTCTCTCTGTGCGTGTGTTCAAAATTATGTACGTACTTTGTGTCATATTTTCATTTTACTGTCTGTTTTTATACATGCTAATTCTTGTACGTCGTAGTACATTTCCATAGGTCCCCCCAGCCCACCTACCCCCTACCCCCACTCTCTCCTTCCCCTTCATTATTGTTATTCTCATTGTTATTTCTATCTTTTGTTTGTTTGTTTATCATTATTTTTATTATTATTATTATTATTATTATTTTTTTGTTTTCTTTTCATTTCTCTTCTATTTTCATTTGATGCCAAACTTCATGTCCCTGTTCCTAGAATTGATTTATTCAAATCCAGTTTAATATATTCAGGTTCCTGTCAATGGAACTCGCTCCCTGAATCAACCAAACAACACCAATGCATAGCAACCTTCAAACACCATTATTTCAACCATCTTATGTGCCAGTACTTGTATACTCCACCATAAATCCACCACCACCACCACCACCCCCCTCTTTGCCTTTTGTATGACCCTGACTATTTAGAAAGTGTTTTCTTTTACCTGAAATCTTGTCATTATGTTGTTATGCTTGTATGCTTGTATTCTTATGCGACTATCTTGTCATTATGTTGTTATGCTTGTATGCTTGCATTCTTATGCCTCTCTCTCTCTCTCTCTCTCTCTCTCTCTCTCTCTCTCTCTCTCACACACACACACACACACACACACACACACACACACACACACACACACATACACACACACACACATACACACACAGTTCTACTAGAATGACTTTGATTTATTATCTGTATGACATCCTCCCCCCCCCCCCCCCCCCCCCCCCCCCCCCCCCCCCCCCCCAACCGGCCGTGGTGACTGGGCCATCATTATGCATCTCCCCCCGATTTGTGCTTGTTTTCATTTTTCCCCCTGGTGCTTCAAATCGGTGTGTCTTGCATCTCCTTGGAATGTTTTTGATTGTCAGAATGTTCTAATGCCCTTTCCCGCACCCACCCTCGCCTCTTTGTCCCTCTCTCCCTTTCGCTGTCTCTGTGTGTTGCCCTTCCCTGCACTCCTCTCTCTCTCTCTCTCTCTCTCTCTCTCTCTCTCTCTCCTCTCTCTCTCTCTCTCTGTCCCATTTTACTTTTTTTTTTTTTTTTTTTTTTCTTTTTTCGTATCGTATTGTAGTTCTAGTCACTTATTGCATGTTTCTTTTGTTGCCTTATCTTATGTTGACCCTATTCAGGGCGAGGACTGGATGTAAAAAAGCACATCAGTGCTTATCTATTATCCTCGTAAATAAAGATTTTGTCTTGTCTTGTCTTGTCTTGTCTTCTCTCTCTCTCTCTCTCTCTCTCCTCTCTCTCTCTCTCTCTCTCTCTCTCTCTCTCTCCTTTGCCTTCTCCTTCA
>JADBJO010015330.1:0-14676 GCA_016801955.1 Conus betulinus
TATACCAAGGCAATATCTCCATTTCCAAGGAACGTCATGAAATGGTCTGACCACACACACACACACACACACACACGCACGCACGCACGCACGCACGCACGCACACACGCACGCACGCACACACACACACACACACACACACACACACACACACACACACACACACGCGCGCGCGCGCGCGCACGCACGCGCACGCACGCATGCACTCACTCTCGCACGCAAGCACGCACTCACACACACACACACACACACACACACACAACACACACACACACACACACACACACACACACACACACACACACACACGCATGCACGCACGCACGCACACGCGAACTGCATTTTCTATGTGACACCTCAGATTCTCCTGCAGAATACTGGGAATCCTCCCTAAACTGGATCGGTTTGTCAGGTTATGCTCGTTACGGATGCTACAGACGATCTGTGGACGAAAGACAATGAATCTGCAACACTGTTAAAATAACACAGTGATATCTGAATGTCTCCAGGATCAATGACGGCCAGAATTATAACTTGACAAAAGATGCTTGGGCTCAAATTTCTGAATGAATGATGCTGGACCAGAATCTCAACTGACGAAAACGTTACATTTTAACTTGATCTTGATGAACCATGCTGGACTTATGTCCTCGATCCGCCATCTTGAAGTACTATAGCTCCTTCAAACACAATCACAACTAAGTTTGTGTTGTCATGGTCCCAGCACAGGTAATAAAAACAGGGAGCAGTTAGTAGCAGGTTCTCATAATGCAATACACCAATGGAGACACTGCACTTCTGCTGGGTCACTTTGATAGATTCCAATTGTTCCTTTCTGATCCAATGTATACAGAACACCAGGTGTTCAATGTCATGTTCATGATCATAACTACCTAGCATCCTCATCCAGACAGTGTATGGACGTCCATCTAACGAACGTGCCATGGCTTAGGACTTGGACAACCTCACTATGGACATGAGCAAGGAGTGGTAATCAAAACTGAGGTCACCATGCGACAAAGAAACAAAGAATCACAATGATACTTTTTGATGATGATCAATGATAATGAGGATAATAGAGATGATCATAAAGAGTTTCAACATGGTTAGAGACTACAGGGTTGTACACTTAGTTTCCCTTTGTCAGCAGGCCTTAGAAATACAAACACCTGCAGTGCAGGTCAGAAAAATTTGAGCAACACACCCTGAAACGTATCAGCTGAATGGGTAATGCCGGACCGTGTGTTTTCAGTCTTCCCTTTTGAGTCTACAGCACGTTAAGTTTGTGTAAAAACTAGTGGCAGTTTTTAAATTCCATGTCTTGCTACTGAGGGATATTGAAAGTACGATCGCCAACACAGCACGTCTCTTATACTAACCATCAGACCACACTGGCTCGTTTGTCTGAACATGTTTATGACATCTATAGAAAATTACGGTAGAAAAAGATTTTTAAATGCCTATACGAAATCTGGAAAAAAAAATAGTGTGTCATTCATTCATTCTCTCTGTCTGTCTGTCTGTCTGTCTGTCTCCCTGTATCTGTCTCTGTCTCTGTCTCTCTGTCTCTCTGTCCCTCTGTCTGTCTGTCTGTATCTCTCTCTCTCCCTCCCTTCTCTCTCTCTCTCTCTCTCCTCTCTCTCTCTCTTTCTCTCTCTCTCTCTCTATTTGTGTGTGTGTGCGTGTGTGTGTGCGTGTGTGTTTTTGTTCTGCCGCCGAGAAATCATTGCAAGAGACAATTTTTTTGTGTATGATTGTTACTGTTTAACAGTAAAGCATGTGCACTTTAATACAGTCATTTGACTTGGGAATGATGATTATGATTATCTGCATCTGTTGTTTGCAATTATACATCTTTTCCCTTAATTCTGTAGAATCCTTGGTGCGTCACACTGAAGAACATGCTATCAGATCCCTCCAGCTTTATCGGATGTGTGCGAAGATCCAGATCTCTGTTTGTAGTCTCTTTACAATCTGCAATGTTTATAGTCCATCGTTTTGTCTTTTTTTTCCTTTTTTTTTTTCTTTTGTTTTCCTTTTTCCCTCCCTCAACAATTCTCTGAAGATTATTCTAGCAACATGTTCTAACGTTGGCATTGTCACAAATCGGCTGGAAAAAAAACTGTTGTTAATTATTCAATTATTTACTTTAGAAATTTGTGTCTTTAACTCTTTTGAATACGCGAGATATCGTTGGTATTTGTGGATATTCGTAAATATCACATTTGACGCATTTTGACTAGTTTGCATCATGTTGTCACAGAGCTGATTGATGGGCTGGACATTTAAACCTCTCTGTTTTTTTTTTTTGTTGTTGTTGTTTTTGTGAACAATTGTCTGTGTAACATAGGGGACATGTTTGGAACCATGCTGTGGATTGTTGGTCACCTGATGTTTGTTATATTATTCACGTCCACATTCTGGACCTGCATTGCAACTGTGCTGCAAACTATGGTCATTTGATTTGATTATATGTCCACGGTAACACTTGAACATGTTTGTGGACTGTACTAAGCATTGTTGTGGGTAAAAGTTCTAAGGCCCATGGGCCTTGAAGTGTCAGCGTTCATCATATGCAGGGCATGGAATGATGAAAGCTGAGCCTATCCATCTCCTTCTGATGCCTAAACTTCCCTGAACTGAATCAGGTACCACTGTACTGCTGGATAGACAAAGAGGGAGTTTTGAAGGAAAAAAACAAATTCGACCCTTTGAATGGCTCGAACTCAAGACCACCAACTCTGCAGGCAAATGGTATAGCCATTTGACCTCCACAAGCTCCTCTATCATTGGTCACCTGACTGATTATATAACACTCTTATTATCCTTGTTGATATCTGGATGTCGGGTTTGATCATTGTTCCCTGTGCACCCTTCAGGACATGTTGAACTGTTGGCTATTTTTCAATACTCTGGTTTCATTAGAACAATTTTATCATTTACGTCAGCATCTGATTTACGGAAGTATCTATGCGTATCATGTGGATGGATGCGACACTTCGACATCCTGAAGTGTATTACATGATGATTACCATTTATTCACCACTGATCATTCAGATTGATTAACACTTTATGATAACAATGGACATCATTAACACATTTCTTATTGTCAACATTGATCGTAGATGACTTGTATATATGTGTATATTATGGTTATTGTTCTCTTAATTTAACATTGCAATTGGATGTAAATGTGTGAGTAATTGTTGAAATAATATTTTTAGAACTTACAAGTGATTGTGTGTGCATTGAAACGAACCTGTGTGAATCCATGATCTTCTGATTATATTGTCCTAGCCATACAATAACCACTGATGATGGCCGTACCAATGCTGTTTTCTTGTCTCACATTATAACAGCTGATCTTCATATACTCCAGTGTACTTCTTTGATAATCGGGTGTACTTGTTCATTGGTAATATGATATCTGATGTGTGCATTAACAGCTCATTTCCATGGCTTGGTTTCTTTTTCACAGATCCGCCGCCATGGTCCATGTCTCACACACGCACACATGCTGATCTGTCTATCCGTCTGTCTGTCTGTCTATCTATCTATCTATCTATCTATCTATCTATCTATGTATTTTTTCTACCAATCGTCTATCTATTCATTAGTCGGTCTATTCAGCAAACAAATCTCTCTCTCTCTCTCTCTCTCTCTCTCTCTCTCTCTCTCTCTCTCTCTCTCTCTCTGTGTGTGTCTCTCTCTCACTCCTTCTCATGCAGTACTCTTGTATTTCACTGACATGTGTTTTTTCTTCCTTCTGTAGAGGCTTCAGTTTTGACTGCTGCTGATGCTGTCTTTGCTGCCCCTGAGAGGATTTCTGGTTTGAATTCCCCATCGCTAGTGATGGTAAGTCGTGGATGTCGCAGGGATGAAAAATCCCAGGAAGTGAAAAGCGATGGTGGTACGGCCAGTTGAGATATCTATAGGATTCAACTAAGTGTGCCACATGGGACCTTGTCTCTTTGCTTTGTGTTGTGGTGATGGCTGCGTGTTGCCCACGCTTGCTTGCTCTGTTTTGCTTTGCTCTGCTTGCTTGTGGTGCTGCATGTAGTTGTTGCCTGGCACAGGTACTGACATCAGTGGGGCATCCTTGTGGTGTTAGTCCCCTGGCTCGGCATTGCCTCGTTTACTTCAAGACCGATCGTGCGCGCGTTTCCAACCACATCCTCCCAGAGGTGACCCACGGTAACTGGGCAGCGCGAGCCCCCAGGCTAAACACGATGGATCTAGAGGAGTCAACCTCGAAAAAAAAATCTGGCAAACCAATCTGCAGAACACGTGGATGAGAATGTAATTTCCCAACGGCGGTGAAGGCGGAAGAGAGTGACACCATACTCCAGTTCACAGTAGTGAGGGATATGAGTATGAGTTAGGGCTTGCCTACCTATGCATGCAATGACTGGACACTGGCGGACACTGCGGAATAAATTTTTATGGTTCAATGGAGAGAAAAGCGGTTTACATCAATACGCTTTGGAGTGCATAGAGCTAGATGAGATACGTAGAGCATCTAGGTCATCCACTGCATCCCCCGTCTCCATCTCCAACCGTCTCGACCTTGTCTTACCATTGGAGACAGGTGGTCTCGGTCGAGACAGTGAGGTCGACGACGGGCAACTCTTCCCCACTCTAATCAAAGTCACCGCGCATGTCATCAGTCAGCCGATGGTAAGCAAACTGTTGAACAATTCATACCTTTTGTCCACCATCAGTAACACCAGATGTCATAGATCTAGTCGCAAAATGAAACGACTGCAGGCGGAAATCTAAACAAATCTTAAATAATATGCAAAGTGAAACGACTGCAGGCGGAAATCTAAACAAATCTTTAAAAAATGTCAGCGAACCGCCCAGAGAAACGTGGACAAACGAGTCACAAGACAACACACAACGCGTTTCGACCTCCTAGGTCTTCCTCAGGTGAAACAAAGACGGACAAAATAATGAAAATGCACTTAGCTTTGATCACCTCAGATTGCTTCTGAGTTCATTCAACGCCTTCCTTGCGCTGAACTCGGAAGCAATCTGAAGCGATCAAAGCTAAGTGCATTTTCGTTATTTTGTTCGTCTTTGTTTCACCTGAGGAAGACCTAGGAGGTCGAAACGCGTTGTGTGTTGTCTTGTGACTCGTTTGTCCTCGTTTCTCTGGGCGGTTCGCTGACATTTTTTTTAAGATTTGACCAGTTGTCATAGTTGTGTTGTGGTTGGCCATCAATTCGGTTTCTCAGCGTTGATTTCAATTCTTAATCTTTTTAACGCATCATCCAGTCTTTTCAAATTCTCAGCAAATCTTCTCACCACATGCCATGCCAGGCAGCAGATGTCATTGACAAAGTGAAGATTCTTGAATGCCGACTGTACCAACATGCACCACAGTCTTGATGAGTACCAGGAATGTTTGGAAAAGTGTGGTAGACAGGAGACAGCCTTGACATACTATAACTGATGTGTAGAACAGCATTCCAATACCATCCTGTGTGAACACCACATTGGTGATTTGGAGATAGATAGTTGCTGGTAGTGTTCATTAAATTTTGTCTGGAGTTTAACTTCTACACTATGGCCCATAACGTTGGCTGTCTGACAATTTAGAAACATCGGTGAAGTTGTGAAGACGTAGGAGAAGTCCTTGTAATGCTAGAGCATTTTTCGTTCAAACATCGAGCAGGTGTAAAACCTGTTTGATTGTAGTTTTGGCATTTGCAGAATCCAACAAACATTGTGCAGGTGTATGATAAGTTGGATTGTGTTCTTTGCAGATTCCAGCTTGTTCTTCAGTAATAACAGTATCTTCTTTCAAATGCAGTCTGTCTGAGAATCAATTTGCAGGCACGGTTGCTGAATCCTGATAGAGTCCATGGTGTGTGCATTTAGTTAGTGTCCACATGTTGTTGCTGATGATGGGTAGTGAATCAATGGGTGCATCTCCATCCATTTAAGGAGTTCTGCAGAGATGTTGTCAAAGCCTGCATATTTACGACGTTTCAGCTTCTTCACTGCTGCTCCTGTTGCTGCTGCTGCTGCTGGTGCATATGTGTGTGTGTGTGTGTGTGTGTGTGTGTGTGTGTGTGTGTGTGTGTGTGATATACTTTTATATTTCTTATAAATAAAAGACACAGAGATGAAACATAATGAGATAGTTTTAAACCATTTTATTTTTAATTCAGCTTCTTTCAATTTGCATGTGGTTCATCTTAGACATGGCCAAGATGAATGTTGCATAAAATGACAAGAAGTAAAAAAAAAATCGTTTAGAAAGAAACTTCCCACCAAAGAAAGCAAGTATGTTTCAGCTGGAAGAAAAAGCCATCCACTTGTTTACTCTGGGTCTCTGACAGACAGGGTGAAGAACAGACACACTTTATTTCAAAGTCAGTCTTAAAACGATTGCAAACAATACAAAGGCCGCAGTCACTTGGATCAAAATCGTGGACGTTGTCCCCCCAACACTCCGTGACAAGAAAAGATGTGTAAAATAAAGTATTCTAGCTAAAGATTCTTCATTCTGATTTCTGCCGACAGGTAAGAGAAGACATCAGCTGAGAGTCACAGCACAGTTTACCTTTCTAGGTGTAATTCATCCACTGAATTTAGCAGTGTTATCATACATTTCAACAAACTTACCGAAAACGTAAATACCTATACATGTGTGAAATACACACACACACACACACACACACACACACACACACACACACACACACACACAATTAGATTCAGCTATACAACGATACATATTTTTACACGTCTCTCAGTGTTACTCATGTATTTTTGTGTTCATTGACTTAACAGCTGAGTGTTTTCCTACTCTAGCACGTGATTTTAGCACTTGTAGCAATTTCTTTTCTTGCTTCTGACGTTGCCTTTGTGTGTGCACGGTCCACATGTACAGTAATGAGTTAAGAGCAGAGTTTAAGGGTAACATGAATATAACCATGGCATCACGAATCTTAACAAAATCAGCAACACCACAAGAACTTATCATCATCGTCACTCCGAATACGAACCAACAAAAAGTATCTATGGCAGCCACCTTCCTTGTAACATGGACAGAGGAGTACACTAATTGGTGTGGGGTTGAGTGTTACCCTGTATTTTGGTGTTCGCTGGAAGATGATACATTGACCAGTTACTATCATCAAAGACATAACAAATTCATTGCCACAATAACTGTAAACCACGTGAATCTTTGCCGTGAATGATAGTGATCAACTGAAGCCAGACGACACAGACCTGACTGGCCCTGAAGCCCCAGTGTGTGACAGTCCAGGGAGAAATGGAACTGATGCCAACAGCACGCCAATGATCCACACTACTGTACAAACATGGCAGCTAAACATTGGTTGAACCTGCACAGATCATTAAAGAAACAATAGACAAAAACGTGATACAAAGTAGTGAGCCAGATAATCATTGGTGACACTGAGCTAGACAAAAAAGGAAAAGAAAGCCAGCCAGTCTGCACATTACGCTGTCAGTCCATTTTTTTCCATCTGCATGTATTTCCCACGAAATATGAGGTCTGCTAGCACAATAACGATGACCTGGCATCCCATACAGATATCAGCAAACTGCAAATGGGTAATGACCATCATAAAACTGACTCCAGTCATGTTCTTCACTGTGGAATAAACTAGAAAGCAGGCCACACATCCTGCCACAGCGGACACAGCAATCAGCTGAAAGAAGACTCTGTACAGTTCATTTGGCAGAAGTGATGAGCACGATGGAAGTGCAATGATAGGGGCAAAGCAGTTTCCTTCATCCAAGTGTTTAGGAAGTACATTCTTGCAGCAAATTCTGTAGTTCGATGGATAGATACGTTGTAATTTATCTGATCTTAACAACAGATCCAGCGGAAAATTGCCAAGGATATTCCCCCTTAAATCCAATTCTCGGATTTCTGGCATATTTGTCAAGCGTGTCTGATCAACTGCTTCAACACCACAATACGAGGTATTGAGCCCTTCCATCCGAGGAAAGTAGATGGATATATCATTATCAAGAATATTGACATGTGTTTTTGACACGTCCATCCAGCTCAGTGAATAAACAATTAGCTTTGTGGTTTTGCCTGTTATGTTGCTGAGAGGATTGTTTTCTATGGCAAGAAATCTTAAATTAGCTAGCTGAAGGAAAACAGCCATGTCGAGGATTTTAACATTGTTCTGAGCAAGATCGAGATACTTTAGATTAAAAAGTGTAACATGTGAAATATTGTTAATCAAACACTGAGATAAAATCAAAGCAATAAGATTAATGTTTGTCTTAAAATCCATTAGAGACATAATTGAGCCTGTTGCATTAACGTATCTCAATAGAGGAAAGTGGCCAGAAAGGAACGGTTGTGAACATAGGAAAACATGACCTTGACACTGACATCCTCCTGGGCAGCTCGTGTCACACATCAGTTCATCATCACGCTGTGGGCACTGACCCCATCCATCACACAGATGACTTCCATGGACACAGATGCTGGAAGCCCGACATTGGTAGAAACCAGGGCACCTGTATGTCTCACACCCATACTCATCCTCTCCATAAACACAGTCAAGGAATCTATTACATCTAGTGTAGATAGGTAGACAGTACAGCCACTCAGAGGAACATTGGTAATGAGCATGAGGACACAACTCCTCAGTGTTCATCAGCTGTTGCGTGAAGTAACCTGTTCCATCTAGATCTACGTAAAACTGTTGTGTAATGTCTTCCTCTTTGACCGGAGCATGGTAGCTGGCATCATCAGAACATCCATCTTCATCAGAATCGTCCACACAATCTGTGTACTGATTGCAGTATTGACTGAGTAACACACACTGACCGTTCAAGCACTGAAAACCAGCACATGAAAATTCACAGAATGACTCATCGCTTCCATCAGGACAATCCTGTCTGAAGTCACACAGTAAAGTGTGATGCACTGTTGTCATGTCGTCATGACATCTAAATGGAGTGTAGGTGAATGGTCCTCCATCAAACGACATGTCGTCAGGCTGCACACAACTAAGGTTGAACGATGTATAGGTTTTTAACTCCATCTCTTTCATACAGTCGCTCTTGGCGTCGCACAACAGAAATCGGTGTGTAGCAAAATATGCAGGGGAAACAGACAAATGCTGTCGTGTGTGCATACAGATACATTTAGAGGAGCACGCATGAACCAACACTATGGGTGAATGAAAGACACCACTTGACTTTAATTCCAGTTCGCACATTATCCCAATAACATCAACAGGATGCAGCAACTGCAAAATAAACCCCATATTCTGTGGCAAAGGAAGTATGGAAACTCCTTGAAGGAACATACTGATGATGAGAATCCCTTGAAAAAATATGACCATGGAAATGGAAGTGATTCATGTTATAGATCAAGGTTGTGTCAAACCATGTACGGAATTTGCCATATGAAAACGGCGCAGAATGCCAACCCGACCTCAGACCAATGGCTACTTTAAATCTAATATAGTTTGACAGTGCGCGTCGGAATCTCTAACTTTTCCTTCTTGGTTTTCACATCTGCTAGTTTTTTCACCCACTTCATGGCACTCAATGTAAGAAAATGCAATGGGAATGTATCTATCGACAACGATCAATTTTTGAAACACTTGTTTCGTGATGCCACCAGCCCCTTGCAATCTTCACTACTGAAGGGACAGTCCCCTGTTTCATCCCGTCCGTCATGACATTCAGGGCGCTGGTTACAGTGCAGTGAGGTTGGAAATCAGAATACCATGGTACAGAACAGTTGAGTAGACCATTGGGCAGCTTCACAGGCCCTTTATGCGTAGGAAGTACAGACAGTAACAGCATCATACCAGCATTATCATTCATGTAACAAGGAAACTCAATTTGAAGCTTTGAAGTGTTGATAATGGTAGGTGATAGACAATATAGACGGCATACTTTTCAGTCTTTAGGAGAGCTGTGTTTGGGTCTAAGTAGTTCAGTTGTATGCAAGGACACGTTGATGTTCTAAAAGATGTCCATTGAAAGCTTATCACGTACGTCATATTTATTTTCAAATCTTCAACATAGGGCAGTTGTATTCTATTATACCCTATCGCATATGGAGTGATCAAGCATGTGAAATCATCCGTTAATACTTTCACAATAACATCAGGGCTTTTTATTGACTCAATAGTAACTACAATTAGAGGTTTCCCGACGTTCACTATCCACATTTTGTTTGAAGGTGAGACAATAAAACTGTCATTCATGTCGTGAAGATAGCATTCTAAAAGAAACGACCTAGGCTCGCCTCTTAGATATACTTTAGTTTTCCAGTGCATGCAATCACCACAGTCATGTGATAGGCGTTGTATACGAGCACGCACATATCTACCATGGGGTACTTGCACATGAAGTATACAGAAGGGAGTGACATGGCCGCACACCCCGTATATGACACTGGGTGAGCAGCGGATGGTAATGAAGATTCTCCACAGCCAGATGCATTGGCCTGTAGGAATATGATATCCGTGCTGTTTTGACTCAGGAGATACTCCACACCTGGACAAATATCAATGATCCTCAGTTGACCAGGAGTTATGGTAAGGCGTTCAGCGTTACAGGTTTTTTGATGGGATGATATGTCGATACAGACAAAGAAGATAAAACACCTTACTTGCCAAAGCATTGTGATGCAAGAAGACAGTCAGGCGACACTGATGGCTGTGGTCAGGTATGGTGCAGGCAGACTTTCATTTAAAAATCCTCAAAACCATGTGTTGCTGATACATTTGTAGACCATTGGTAGATGCTGATGTTTTTATACCAAACCAATGAACGAAAAATGGACACAATATCAAAGCAACATTAAATCCAAATCAATGGAACAGATTCTAAGTTTTCACCCCAAACTCTAATAGTAAATTTAACAATCACACATCCACACAATGAAACAATGTCCAGCCAAGTTGAAGGGTTAAAAAAAGATGACTGCAGGTACTGCAAGTGGAAACTTAAAAAAAAAAAAAAAAAAAAAAAAAAAAAAAAAAAAACTACACAAGCCCCCAAACAAAGAAAACGATGTATAATTTTCAACCGAAACTTTAAAAAAACATATGCACACACCCACACTGTGAGACGTTGACTGGTTGATGTTAAGCTTTCCAGGTGGAGTGATTGCAGGTGGAAAGATAAACCACAATGCAGAAATGACACACAAACCCCCAAACAAAGATACAAATATTCAGTTTTCACTGAAAAACTTTAAATACATAAACAATTACACATCCACACTGACTGGCTGATGTGTGATGCTTAACAGTGGACTGACTGCAGGCGGGAACTGAAACTTGGGCAACAAGAGAATCACCGGGCCCCAAAATGAAGAAACTAATAAATTAAAAAGTAAACACAACACTTTTGGACCTTTTGGGTTTTCTTCAGGCGGGATTATGAAACAAAAAACAATAGACTAACGGACAGTCCTTTGTCTCTTTGATCTGGGTGCAAAATTGTGTCTAAGGTAAACAATTAAAACCATGGAATGGAATGGAATAACTGGGAGGGGTAGAGGTTGAAGGAAAGAAGGCACAGTTTAAGTTGACAATACTAGTCATAATAACATAATAAATATAATAATGATAATAACAGCAATAATTAATAACAACATCGATGATAATGATAATATGAATAATGATAAATTTTATGACATAGTAATAATGATAATGATAATGATAATCATCATCATTATCATCATCATAGTAATAATAATAAAAATGATTATGATAATGGTAATAACAATAGAAAAAAAAAAGAAGAAGAAGAAGAGAAGAAGAAGAGAAGAAAGAAGAAGAAAAAGGAGGAGGAGGAGGAGGAGGAGGAGGAGGAGAAGAAGAGAAGAAGAAGAAGAAGAAGAAGAAGAAGAAGAAGAAGAAGAAGAAGAAGAAGAAGGAGGAGGAGAAACAAAGCACAGGAAAAAAGTAGAAGACAAAGTAGCAGATGGCAATGATGATGAACAATAAAAAGAAGAAGAAAAAGAAGAAGAAGAAGAAGGAGGAGGAGGAGGAGAAGGAGGAGGTGAAGGAGGAGGAGAAGAAAAGGAGAAGAAAGAAAGAAAGAAGAAGAAAAGAAAAATATGATGATGATAATGACAACAACAACACCAACGACAACGACAACGATGACAACAACCATAATAATGATAATAATAATGATGATGATGATGATGATGATGATGATGATGATGATGATGATGATGATGATGATGATGATGATGATGATGATGATGATGATGATGATGATGATGATAATAATAATAATAATAATAATAAAAATAATAATAATAATAATAATGATAATATAATCATCAGAATCATAATGAAATGTCAATGATAACAAGATAAAATGATAATAAATAAGAAGAAGAAGAAGAAGAAGAAGAAGAAGAAGAAGAAGAAGAAGAAGAAGAAGAAGAAGAAGAAGAAGAAGAAGAAGAAGAAGAAGAAGAAGAAGAAGAAGAAGAGCAACAATAACAATAACAATAATGATGATGATGATGTTGATGCTAATAATAATGATAGCAGAACTTATAAGATTAATAAAAACAATACTAGAGGAAGAAGAGAGGAACGAGAAGAAGGAGATAAGTTCTTATGGGACATAAGGGAATTTGTGGCGGAGTGCGATTATTCCGGTATTTTCCGGCAAGACAGAAGTCTTAACGCATGTCAGGCATGCGCAAAAAACACTTCCCTTTTCGACGTATGTCAGCCATGCGTAAAAGCACGTCCTTTTTCGAGAGTAACACGCTAGCAGTGAAGACGCACTCTCTGCTCCACGAAAAAATTCCTGTCGCCCAAACAAGATAAGTCTTGTGCTCTGTCTTGCCTGTACTTTGCCTTTGTGTAAAGATTGCTTGTGTTCGCATTCTTGACTCATTCACTTGTGGCTTGCGCTAAACCTTTATTACACTTGCCATGTGAGGCTATCGGTGGGCTAGTATTTCTAGCACTTGACTTATTTTGGCGATCGTCGTTGTCCCGGTTCGTGGTTATCTGCGAAACCCGGTTCGTGGTTATCGGCGTTTTACCCCACGCCAGGTTGTTTGGTTCAGCTTTTCTAGACCTCGCGCGCCTCTCCTTAAGGCCTTCCTGCTATTTAATTTCCAGTCACGCCACTACTGGGCGACGCTCACGCCACTACTTGTGCGACGACCGCGTGGCCGGTCTCGGACGCCATCTTCCTTGCGCCGGTCGGGCTTTCTCCGTCGGCTCATCTTAATAAGTCCACTGTGCTACACGTGGTTTGGCTACTACATATCTCGTTTTTCCACTTATTTGCTCATCATTTATCGCATCATTTATCGTTCTTCAACGTGTGTATAGCGATCACGATCTACCTTCGCGATCGCATCTGTACTTCATTCACGCAGCGTTACTCAGCACTTTTCGGTGACGGTGCTGTGGACCAGTGATCGAGTTTCCCACCATTTCTTGATCCCCAGGCACATCACACATGCGAGTCTTCGCTCACCTGCCCCTTGCGCGCATTTATTATATCACTGTGCTGTGTTTATTATATCACGGTACTAGTATATTTAGCTTGTATATTTATACCTCTACGCGCGGCCGATCGCCTCCCCTTTGCGATCGTGTGCTCTGGTTAAAAAAAACACACACACACACACACACACACACACACACTAACTCGTCACATTGACGTGGGGGCTCGTCCAGGATTGTAAAATACACTTTGGATTGTTAAATACAGTTCACTCAAAATTTTATTTCTTTGGCTAGTCCAAAAATTTGAACAAAGGGCAGAATTAATAGCAAATAGACTGACTGAGTGGAGTCCAGGAGGGAAATCTTTTTTGTTTGTTGTGTGAACGATTATCTTACACAGCAAATAATAAGAGTGTGTGTGGTTGACGTTATAATCAAAGTCATTTTGATATTTACATCGTGTGATTCTTTGCTTCTGTTGTACTTAGTGGATAGTTGATGGCCAAGAATTGTATAACACCCATCCAAAGTCCAGCAATGTCATTTTCTTTGGATCCATTTGATGAGAATACAGAAAGTATTGACGCAAAATTGGACCGGTTTGAAAGATTGGCAAATGAATTTGGCCTAGACCCAGAAAAGCGTAACATCAAATTTGCACAAGGTCTTAGAGGTGTTGCTTATGATGTGTGCATGGTTCCACCCACCACAGACGGAAACCAACCCAATCCCACCACACTTAGACAAGTGCGACAGTAGAGTCCTACCAAGCCCAGTCAAGCATGAAATGTTAGAACGCTACCTAATAGGGTATGACAGGGAATTAGCAGTATTCCTTAGCGAAGATTTCAGATGGGGCTTCCGAGTCGGTTGCAAGGGCTCTTTAACCCCATAAAGAAGCCCCTAACTTAGCATCCACAGACGACCACCCTGAAATAGTGAGTAGTAAACTAGACAATGAATGTAGACTAGGACGACTAACTTAGCATCCACAGACGACCACCCTGAAATAGTGAGTAGTAAACTAGACAATGAATGTAGACTAGGACGACTAGCAGGCCCATTTAAGGAGAAACCATTTTCAAACCTTACCATTTCACCAATAGGTCTGGTGCCCAAGAAAGACACAGGTAAATTTCGTCTTATACACCATCTCTCATACCCCAAGGGGAATCGACAAATGACGGAATACCAGACACAGAAGCTATGTATTTTT
>JADBJO010015330.1:33122-44110 GCA_016801955.1 Conus betulinus
AGTCAGACGAAGCAAACTGCCCGCGCATCAGGGATATCAGTTGGTCTTCTGACAACACAACTTGTCCATCTCCAGCTCTTGTGGAGTTTAACGGAATTGCACAGTTCCATTCCACCCCAATGAAGGCCAATGAGTCTTGTCCTGACAGCCACTATCGTTGTCTGGTAACTTCAATGATTGTCTGCCTGTATATACACGGTGTAATGGACCATATGACTGTATTGATCACCACGATGAAGAAGGATGTGAAGAAATGAAATGTCCAGGCCATTTTCGATGCCGACTTTCAACAATATGTTTACACAGTGACCATGTGTGTGATGGCTGGCCTCATTGCCCGATGAACGACGATGAATTGGCATGCAACACAACATGTCCTACAGCTTGTCTCTGTCAAGGCCACACCTTTCTGTGTCCTAAGCCTTTCTCTGCAGCTCTCTTTCCTCATCTTCGCTACTTGGATGCCTCAGGGTCAGGTATGACACTGCATGATGTGAGTAATAACACTCTCCTGGTTTGTTTAATCCTTGTAAATTGTTCATTGACGTTCTTGCCCAAAGTCCCATTGGTAAATGTCAGGTTTCTTGATCTCAGTGGAAACCTACTCCAGTATGTAAACTTGACATCTGTTTAGTGTTTAGAAAATTTGTACACACTCTCCCTGTCTAAAAAATCCCCTGTCCTCTCTCTACACTGACCTCTCCTGGTTGACCAGCATAGTACCTTCACTGTGTTACATTTGGCGCACACCACACTAACTGTATTGGACACTAAGGTCCTGTCACCTTTTCCCCACTTACAGAAACTGAATTTGACATTTACTACAATTCATACGATTAGCCCGATGGGGTTTAGGTTCACACCACAGTTAAAAGAACTCTACATGGATGGCAGTCCAGTTCAAATATTTCCACCTGATTTATTTAAAGGACTTTCCAATTTTCGCTTTATATCCACTGAGAACTATAGATTTTGCTGCAAAGAAATACTTCCACATAACTTCGATACCTTAGTGTGCCTCGCCCCAGCAGATGAAATTTCTTCATGTAGAGATCTGTTACAGTCGTGGGTGTACCGAGCGTTCCTGTGGCTGACTGCATTTCTGTCTTTGACTGGTAACGTTTTCTGTGGCTGTGCACGTTTCTGTTTGAAGAGCATGGCGTCTTCAGGCGGTTACAGTGTGTTTGTCACCAACCTCACCATGGCCGACTTTCTGATGGGTGTCTACATTACTTTTATTGGGGTGGCTGATGAACGGTTCCGTGGACAATATCTTCACAACGATCATATGTGGAGAAACAGTGCAGTCTGTAAGGCGGCTGGTGTTTTGTCTTTATTATCTAGTGAGGTGTCCGTCTTGATCATCTGGTTTATAACGCTGGATCGTTTTGTTGTCCTTTCCTTTCCTTTCACTTCTGTCAGGTTTGGCAGAACGTCAGCATCAGTAGCCTGTCTGTTGAATTGGTTGCTTGGCTGGGTTTAGCCGTGTTGCCTTTACTACCCATGACATCTCACTGGGAATTCTATGGCCAGACAGGTATTTGCATTCCTCTGCCAGTTACAAGAAAAACTTTCAAAGGAAAATTCTACATCATAAGTGTTTTGATCATTTTCAATTTTGTTCTATTTTTATCTATCTCTATTGGTCAAGTTTTAATCTACTGGTCAGTTCAGGGCAATACAGTGAAAACAAATTCTACCAAATTGTCACAAGACATGACCATAGCTCGTCGGTTGATCACCGTTGCTGTGACAGACTTCCTGTGCTGGTTTCCTATTGGTTTATGTGGGATGTTGGCACTGAGTGGCATTCCGATTCCTGGAGAAGTGAATGTGGCTCTTGCTGTGTTTGTTTTACCTTTAAACTCTGCGGTAAATCCATTTATATATACCTTCAACACGTTCGCTGAGAAAAGGAGAAAAGCTAATGAAGGTAAAATGGTAAAATGGCTCGAATCACATTCCAGTGTGATTGCTGATTAATGATTTTTTTTAAACCGTTGAGTACATCCCATGGCCTGGTGGTCCTTTACATGCGTCACCGACATTCGTTCTTTCTTTCTGCTTTGTTATGGCCTTAATTGCAGCCATTGAGGATCGTTTCTTTACTACATGTCCCACGTTCTTTCATCCATGAAAAAAAAGCTTTCTTTTTTAAAATTCTTTACATTTCCCCTCTTCCCACACCCACCCTTATACCCCCTTTTCAGCCTACCCCCCCCCCCCCCCCCCCCCCCTTTTTTTTTTTTAACAAAATTTTGTCTTTTTCTGTCTCAGTAATTTTGTTCTCAGACAACTTGCAGCATATTTGTAGCATGCCCATATAACGTGCGCATGTGAAACGAAATTGTGTGTGTGTGTGTGTGTGTGTGTGTGTGTGCGCGCGCGCGCGCGAGCAAGCGCGAGCGATCGTTTGTGTTTGAGTGTGCGTGCGTGTTCGCGCGCGCGCGTGCGCTTGTGTGTGTGTGTGTGTGTGTGTGTGTGTGTGTGTGTGTCAGTGCCTGCTTGTTTTCGTGAAGGAGTGTGCGCGCGCGCGTGTGTGTGTGAATTCTGATTGCTTACAAATTTGAGGGGGGGGGGGGGGGGGGGCTGGGGTTGCGAGTGAGCTGTTTCAGTTGTTCTGTCTGATGTGTTTACTTCTGTATGCTCTTTTAATAGTCCTCTTTCCTGTGGAATTCTTTTCGAGAATTTACAAATGTGTGGAATCTTTGTGTTTGAGGTAAGAATGTTAAACTGGTAAAAAGTACATTGATCATTTGGCTTGTATCTTCTCAAAGTATTGCTATTGACAGCGTGCTTTTGAGGGAAAAAAAAAAAAAAAAACACCAAGAAAAAAAAAAAAAGGAGATAAAATGAACTGCAATTTAGACAACGAAGATATACAGGAATGTGAGTGTGTTTCAGAAAGCATGCATGCATGCACCATGCACTCTCTCTCTCTCTCTCTCTCTCTCTCTCTCTCTCTCTCTCTCTCTCTGCGTGTGTGCGTGCGTGTGTGTGCGCGCGCGCGCCCGTGTTTGTGTGTGTGTGTGTGTGTGTGTGTGTGTGTGTGTGTGTGTGCGTGAATTGTGTTAGAGTCCGTTTGGAGAAACGAACGTCTGCTTTAATCATGGACAGTCATATTCATAACGACTAAACAGCTGGTTGACTCAGATGGCAAACGTTTTGCTGGAATCGTTGTGCAGGTGTGCTCCATCCCGTCACATGCATGGCCACACGCAGTCTCTCACACCACACACAGTGGACATACCTTTTATGAACATGCAGGGTTTTAGATATGAAATATATCATCCCTTTTGGTAAACTGTGCCTCACTGTGATGCTTGGGGCTTAAATATAAAAAAATGTTTTCACAGCAAGACGTTTACATGTTTAAAAATTAAAGCAATGCCGTTCACAGTATTCACAGTGGTGTGCGCACTCATTTTCAATACTTTGAATGCTAGGCATTTGATCGTTTGCAGAAATATACATATGTGCGACCGTAAGATTATTCAAGTATCTCCCAATATCCATTCAATATATGTTTACATTTCGATTTTTCGCAGAATCATACTAGAAGAATGAATGTGACAGAATGCCCTTCCCTTTGGCAAACTTCAAATCTCCACCAGTGATGACAACATCAGTGAGTTACGAATGTTTACAGTCAGTGTTCGACGGATGGACAGAAGAATGAAGGGACAGGTCAATGAGACCAGTGACAGTATGGTGGCAAACTAAACCTTTCATGTGCATTCCTCCACCAGTCCACAGAACAGATGTAAAGGGGTGAAGTGAGGACGAGAGAAAAATATCTGATGAAAGAATGGCACAAGATATCTCCACCATCCCCCTGTCCCCATCCCGTTATTGTTAATAAAATTGTTCACTATGCAACATTTTCAATGTAAATGTTGTATTTATATTCATCATGGAAGTCATACTTCGGATTATAGACAAACATATTTTTCCAGCTAAGACCAGCTGTCTGCACAATACAACAGGCCTCATAAAGCTGGGATTTCTTAGAAATGCTCAAATAAATGAAGCTTATAAGCTGTAGCTTACAAATCCCAAATAATCAAAATTCCCTAACCAGACTACAAGCCTCACACTTATCTCTCAACAGCAGTGTAGCGGTATTGTGACAGACTGGCCCTCAGACTCTGGGATCTCCAGACAGGGGGTTCCAGGGAAGGTCCATGGAGCACTTCATCGCCCTTCAAGACTCACGTGTCGTCCTTCAGTACCGGGTCCTGAGGATGGTGAAGCAGTGCCCTTCCCTCAACGGAGAGGAAGACGCCCAGAAGCAGGTGATGTGGTGAACTCCTTTGATGAGACTCTCTCTCTCTCTCTCTCTCTCTCTCTCTCTCTCTCTCTCTCTCTTTCTGTCTCTGTCTCTGTCTCTGTCTGTCTGTCTGTCTGTCTGTCTCTCTCTCTCTCTCTCTCTCTCTCTCTCTCTCTGGCTCGTGTGTTCAGAAGTTTGGTTTCCTTTTAAACCCCTGCCCTACTACCAACATGATTGGAGGTGTCCCATACTGAGGGACATGTTCATTTCGCAAAGGGCAGGAGGGGAAGGCAGGGGAGGAGGGGAGGTCAAGAGGGACTTAACAGATAAATAAAGGAACTGACACAGGCTGGTTAACGTCCTTCTCGTAGAAGCACTGCCGCGTTACGAGCTCACTTCTGGCAAGTGCTTACACGACCTGCTTTGCAGAAAGTGAGACCACCGTGCCAAACTTTCTTTTACGAGGGTGCGGCGTAGGGCGGGGAAGGGGATGGAGGGGGAGAAAGAAACAGAAATGGGATTGTGAAAAGTTCATCCCAACGTCTCTTTCTGTCAAACATTCTGTCACAGTTCCTTATTTCTTTTTCTCTCTCTCAAATCAACAGGTCCTTTACATGTTGAGCACGCTCATCATCAATGTAACACAATTTACTGATGTAGCAGGCAGGGTGCTTTACTCTGGTTATGTGCTCTAGGCTAGTTGTGTATTCAGCAATATAGCAGTGCAATATCTTCACTTCCAAAGAACGTCATGAAATGGTCTGATCGCACACACACACACACACACACACACACACACACACACACACACACACACGCGCGCGCGCGCGCGCGCGCGCGCGCGCGCGCACGCATTCACTCACTATCGCACGCAAGCACGCACACACACACACACACACACACACACACACACACACACACACACACACACACGCAAACTGCCTTTTCTATGTGACACCTCAGACTCTCCTTCACTGATACTTCTCTTTCCATACATATGCATACCTTTCAGACCCTATTTCTGTTTTGCAGAATTTGGAAACCAGTCGTACGTTGGGGAGGGAGAGGGAGGTTTTCTTTGCTCCCCAGTGTACAGAGACTGCAGAATACTGGGAATCCTCCCTAAACTGGATCGGGTTTGTCAGGTTATGCTCGTTACGGATGCTACAGATGATCTGCGGCGGACGAAAGACAATGACTCGGCAACATTGTTAAAATACCAAAGTCAAATCTGAATGTCTCTAGGATCAATAACAGGCCAGAATTATAACTTGACAAAAGATGCTTGGGCTCAAATTGCTGAATGAATGATGTTGGACCAGAATCTCAACTGATGAAAACGTTACATTTTAACTTGATCTTGATGAACCATGCTGGACTTATGTCCTCGATCCGCCTTCTAGAAGTACTGTAGCTCCTTCAAACACAATCACAATTAGGTCTGTGTTGTCATGGTCCCAGCACAGGTAATAGAAACAGGGAGCAGTTAGTAGCAGGTTCTCATAATGCAATACACCAATGGAGGAGTGGTAATCAAAACCGAGGTCACCATGCGACAAAGAAAGAATCACAAATGATACTTTTTGATGATGATCAATGATAATGAGGATAATGGAGATGATCATACAGAGTTCCAACGTGGTCAGAGACTACAGGGCAGGGCGGTAATCTAAGTTTCCCTTTGTCACCAGGCCTTAGAAATACAAACACCTGCAGTGTAGTCAGGAAATTTGAGCAACACTCCCTGAAACGCATCAGCTGAATGGGTAACGCTGGACCGTGTGTTTTCAGTCTTCCCTTTTGAGTCTACGGCACGTGAAGCTTTGTGTAAAAACTAGTGGCAATCTTTAATCTCCATGTCTTGCTACTGAGGGGCATCGAAAGTACGATCACCAACACAGCACGTCTCTTACACTAACCATCAGACCAAACTGACTGGTTTGTCTGAACATGTTTATATCTATGGACAATTACTATAGAAACAGATTTTTAACTGCCTATACGAAATTTGAAAAAAATATATAGTTTGTCATTCATTCATTCATTCATTCATTCTCTCTTCTCTCTCTCTCTCTCTCTCTCTCTCTCTCTCTCTCTCTCTCTCTCTCTCTCTCTCTCTCTCTCTCTGTGTGTGTTTTGTGGTGTGTGTGTGTGTGTGTGTGTGTGTGTGTGTGTGTGTGTGTGTGTGTGTTTTCTGCTGCAGTGAAATCATTGCAAGAGAGAATTGTTTGTGTATGATTGTTGCTGTTGTACAGTAATGCATGTGCACTTTAATACAGTCATTTGTCTTGTGAATGAGGATTATGATTATCTGCATCTGTTGTTTGCAATCATACAACTTTTCCCTTAATTCTGTGGAATCCATGGTGCGTCACACTGAAGAACATGGTATCAGATCCCTCCAGCATTATCTGATGTGTGCGAAGATCCAGATCTCTGTTTGTAGTCTCTCTTTACAATCTGCAATGTTGTTAGTCCATCGTGTCTGTTTTTTTTTCTTGTGTCTTTTTTTTTTTTTTCCCTTTTGTCTTCCTCCCTCAACAATTCTCTGAAGATTGTTTTAGCAACATTCTCTAAGGTTGGCATTGTCACAAATCGGCTTGAAAATACTGTTGTTATTATTCAATTATTTACTCCAGAAATTTGTGAGTCTTTAACTCTTTTGAATATGCCAGATATCGTCCGTATTCGTGGATATTTGTAAATATCACACATTTGACGCATTTTGACTTGTTTGCACCATGTTGTCACAGAGCTGATTGATGGGCTGGACAGTTTAAAATCTCTCTGGGTGTTTTTTTTTTTTGCGAGCAATTGTCTGTGTAACATAGGGGACATGTTTGGAACCATGCTGTGGAATGTTGGTCACCTGATTTTGTTAAATTGTCCACGTCCACATTCTGGACCTGCATTGCAACTGTGCTGCAAACTAAATAATGGTCATTTGATTTGATTATATTGCTCACGGTAACACTGGAACATATTTGTGGACTGTACTACGCATTGTTGTGGGTAAAAAGTTCTATTGGCCATATGGGCCTTGAAGTGTCAGTGTTCATCATATGCAGGGCATGGAATGATGAAAGGTGTGCCTATCCATCTCCTTTCACTGCCTCTAAACTTCCCTGAACTGAGTCAGGTACGATGTACTGCTGGATAGACAAAGAGGGGGTTTTGAAGCAAAAAACAAATCCGACACTTTGAATGGTTCGAACTCAAGACCATCAACTCTGCAGGCAAATGCTCTAGCCATTTGACCACCACAAGCTCCTCTATCGTTGGTCACCTGACTGATTATAACACTCTTATTATCCTTGTTGATATCTGGATGTTGGGTTTAATCATTGTTCGCTGTGCATCCTTCAGGACATGTTGTAGAACTGTTTGCTATTTTCCAATACCCTGGTTTCATTAGAACAATTTTATCATTTACGTCAGCATCTGATTTACGGAAGTATCTATGCGTATCATATGGATGGATACGACACTTCAACATCCTGAAGTGTATTACATGATGATTACCATTTATTCACCATTGATCATTCAGATTGATTAATATTTTATGATAACAATGGACATCATTAACACATTTCTTATTGTCAACATTGATTGTGGATGACTTGTATATATGTGTATATACTGGTAATTGTTCTCTTAATTTAACATTGCAATTGGATGTAAATGTGTGAGTAATTGTTGAAACAATATTTTTAGAACTTACAAGTGATTGTGTGTGCATTGAAACAAACCTCTGTGAATCCATGATCTGATTTCTGTCCTAACCGTACAATAACCACTGATGGCCGTACCAATGCTGTTTCTTTTCTCATATTTATAACAGCTGATCTTCATATACCCCAGTGCACTTCCTGATAATTGGGTGTACTTGTTCATTGGTAATATGATATTTGATGAGTGCACTAACAGCTCATTTCCATGGCTTGGTTTCTTTTTTACAGATCCGCCACCATGGTCCACGTCTCACACGCACGCATGCTGATCTGTCTATCCGTCTGTCTGTCTATTATCTATCTGTCTATTGAATTATCTATCTATCTATCTATCTATCTATCTATCTATCTATCTATCTATCTATCTATCTATCTATCTATCTATCATCAGTTGGTCTATTCAGCAAACCAGATCTCTCTCTCTCTCTCTCTCTCTCTCTCTCTCTCTCTCTCTCTCTCTCTCAATGCAATACTCTTGTATTTCACTGACATGTTTTTCGTCCTTCTGTAGAGGCTTCAGTCTTGTCTGTGCTGATGCTGTCTTTGCTGCCCCTGAGAGGATTTCTGGTTTGAATTCCCCATCGCTAGTGATGGTAAGTCGTGGATGTCGCAGGGATGAAAAAATCCCAGGAAGTGAAAAGCGATGGTGGTACGGCCAGTGGAGATAGCTATAGGATTCAACCACTTGTGCCACACGGGACCTTGTCTCTTTGCTTTGTGTTGCTGTGATGGCTGCGTGTTGTCCACGCTTACTTGCTCTCTTTTTTGCTTTGCTTGCTTGCTTGTGGTGCTGTATGTAGTTGTTGCCTGGCACAGGTACTGACATGAGTGGGGCATCCTTGCGGTGTTAGTCCCCTGACTCGGCATTGCCTCGTTTACTTCAAGACCGATCGTGCGCGGTTTCCAACCACATCCTCCCAGAGGTGACCCACGGTAACTGGGCAGCGCGAGACCCAGGCTAAACACGACGGATCTAGAGGAGTCAACCTCGACAAAAAATTTGGCAAACCAAGCTCCAGAACAGGTGCATGAGGATGCAATTTCCCAATGGCTGTGAAGGCGGAAGAGAGCCACACCCTACTCCAGTTCACAGTAGTGAGGGGTATGAGTATAGGTATGAGATAGGGATTGCCTACCTATGCATGCATGGCGGACACTGCGGAATAAACATTTATGGTTCAACGGAGAGAAAAGCGGTTACATCAATGCACTGTGGAGTGCACAGAGCTAGATGAGGCACGTAGAGCATCTAGGTCATTCACTGCATCACGTCTCCATCTCCAGCCATCTCGACCTTGCTTACCATTGGATACAGGTGGTCTTGGTCGAGAGAGTGAGGTCGACGACGCGCAACTCTTCCTTACTTTAATCAAAGTCATCGTGCATGTCATCAGTCAGCCGATGGTAAGCAAACTGTTGAACAATTCATAACTTTTGTCCATCATCAGTAACACCAGTTATCATAGTTGTGTTGTGGTTGGCCATCAATTCGGTTTCTCAGCGCTGATTTCAATTCTTAATCTTTTTAACGCATCATCCAGTCTTTTAACATGCTCTGCAAATCTTGCTCACAACATGTCATATTTCTAATTCAGCTTCTTTCAATTTGCAATCTGGTTAATCTTAGACATGGCCAAGATAATGGGTGCATAAAATGACAAGAAGCAAAAAAAAAATCGTTTAGAACGAAACTTCCAACCAAAGTAAGCAAGCATTTTTCGGCTGGAAGAAAAAAGCCATCAACTTGTTTACTTTGGGTCTCTGACAGACAGGGTGAAGAACAGACACACCTTATTTCAAACTCAATCTTAAAACGATTGCAAACAACACAAAGGCCGCAGTCACTTGGATCAAAGTCGTGGACGTTGTCCCCCCAACACTCCCTGACAAGAAAGATGTGTAAAATAAAGTATTCTAGCTAAAGGTTCTTCATTCTGATTTCTGCCAACAGATAAGAGAAGACATCAACTGAGAAACAGAACAGTTTACCGTTCTGGGTGTAATTCACCAACTGAATTTAGCAGTGTTGTCATACATTTCAACTAGCTTACCGAAAACGTAAATACCTATACATGTGTGAAAACACACACACACACACACACACACACACACACACACACACACACACACACAAATAAAACAGATTCAGCTATACAAGGATACACATTTTTTACACGTCTCTAAGTGTTACTCATGTATCTTTGCGTTCATTGACTTAACAGCTGAGTGTTTTTCTACTCTAGCACGTGATTTTAGCACTTGTAGCAATTTCTTTTCTTGCTTCTGACGTTGCCTTTGTATGTACACGGTCCACATGTACAGTAATGGGTTGAGAGCAGAGTTTTAAGGGTAACATGAATATAACCATGGCATCACGAATCTGAACAAAATCAGCAAACACCACAAGAACTTATCATTATCGTCACTCCGAATACGAACCAACAAAAAGTATCTATGGCAGCCACCTTTCTTGTAACATGGACAGAGGAGTACATTAATTGGTGTGTGGGGGGTTGAGTGTACCCTGTATTTTGGTGTTCCCTGGAAGATGATACATTGACCAGTTCCTATCATCAAAGACATAACGAAATTAATTGCCACAATAACTGTAAACCACGTGAATCTTTGCCGTGAATGATAGTGATCAACTGAAGCCAGACGACACAGACCTGACTGACCCTGAAGGCCCGAGTATGACAGTCCAGGGAGAAATGGAACAGATGCCAACAACACGCCAATGATCCACACTACTGTACAAACTACGGGAGTTAAACATTGGTTGAACCTGCACAGATCATTAAAGAAACAAAAGACAATAACGTGATACAAAGTAGTGAGCCAGATAATCATTGGTGACACTGAGCTAGACAAAAGGAAAAGAAAGCCAGCCAGTCTGCACATTACGCTGTCAGTCCATGCTTTTTCCATCTGCATGGTATTTTCCACACGAAATACGAGGTCTGTTTAGCACAATAACGATGACATGG
>JADBJO010015331.1:0-25000 GCA_016801955.1 Conus betulinus
TTAATAGAAGTAAAGGCATTTTTTTTCCCACCAAGTAAAAATCCTGATTGTGTGTGTGCATGTGTGTGTGCGTGTGCGCGCGCGCGCGCGTGTGTATGTGTATGTGTGTGGTGTGTGTGTAGTGTGTGTGTGTGTGTAGTGTGTGTGTGTGTGTGTGTGTGTGTGTGTGTGTGTGTGTGTGTGTGTGTGTGTGTGTGTGTGTAGTGTGTGTAGTGTGTGTGTGTGTGTGTGTGTGTGTGTGTGTGTGTGTGCGCGCGCGCGTGCGTGTGTTAGTAGTGGCTGCGAATTTTTTGTCATGCGCGCAAATTTCATATGAAGAGTGACGGCATCAGTGTATTTGTTACTAAAACAAGCTCAACCGTACTGGGAGCAACATTTGTTTAAAAACATAAGGTTTAAAATTCTATTTACAGCGCCGTTTCACGCGATTGCAATCGTCAGGATGCAATGGGTTTGTGTTGCCTGTGTTTTATAACTGATTGTGATGTCTGTCATCACGTGCTGTCTGTTTTTCGTGTTTCTGATTTTTGTTCACTGACAGGAATTTTCACTTGCGTATGCGATTTTAACCATTTCTATACTAGCGTTTAAAGTTGCCAGTTGTGGTTTGCATAGAATTATGTATTTTTCTGTTGAGCATAGGTTACATCTTTTTAAAATATTAATGTATGATGTTGCTCTTTTTATGATTTTCCAGGATACATTGTAGTCTATTTTTTTTTTATCTTTAAGCTTCCAGATGTATTTGCTCAGTTGTATTTGGTTTTTGAATCTTTCTTTGTTAAATGACTGTTTGTGGTTTGCATATCTAGTTTTAAATTGGTTTTCAGTAATACCTATATATTTTTCTTCTGCGTTCTTTGATGTTACAGTGGCTTCGTATACAATGTTGTTGTAGAGGCATTTGTTGTTCAGAGGACACTGTTCTTTCTTGATGCAGTTGCAAGATTTCCTTTCTTCACTGTCGTTTTTCTCTACACTGCTTGTCATTTTGTTGGTTGAGTCAAAGATGTTTTTAAGGTTGGGCATGCATGAGTATGATAATTTGTTTTTGTTAAATATCTTGAATAATTTGTGCTCTTTTGCAAATGATCTTAGAATTTTAAAGAATTCTTTCCCTCCATTTGTTTTTACTCTTCCGTCATATATGGGGGGTTGCACCATATGATCTTCCTTTTCCTGTTCTTGTGTCTGTTCGTGTCATTGTCTGGATCATATTGTTGTTTGTAGTTGTAGCAATTTGTGCAACGCTTCTTGGTATTCAGCTGAAGCGTTGCTGAGTACTGTTATATTGCATGACAGGTTAGATAGTCTCTTATTTATGCCTCTGGGTATTGTTTTTAGTATGGAGGGTGGGTGGTTGCTTTTGATATTCACATAGACATGTGTGTCATTTGGGTTTTTTTTTTGGTATGATTTATACATGTGCTGCTTGAGGTCTAACGTTATATCTAGGTAATTCACTATTTTTTTTATTGCTTCTATTGTGATTTTTAGCTTTTGGTTATGGAAGATATTGCACAGTTCTTTTTTCTTATTTTCAATGTTTCTAAGGTTGTCATTCAGCGCAGCGAGGCCGTCATCTCTGTACAGTCCGACTTGTTTTTCAAGCTTTTTTGAATGTTGAATAGCTGGAATAGCCTGACAAGTTCGCAAGTTTCAGCGCCATCATATGATCCCATGGTGACCTCAAAAGTTGAATTCTTGCTTGCGCTCTTGGTCCAGATTTCATTTTTGCTGTGTAGTAGTTTTTTCTTTGTATGGAAAATGATTTCCATTTCTGACCCTGATATTTCAGTGTATTTGTTGGCAAGTTTTATAGCTTTGAGTAGTTCATCTATAGATGGGTAGAAGTCTAGTATGTCAAATGTTATAAAAACTGTATTTTCTTGCATGTTGAGTTTCTGGAACCATTGTATGACTTTGTATATTTTTTTTTTTTTTTTTTTTCCAAAGGTTGCATCAGCATTCTCTCTTATGTTTGTATGACTTTTTCTAAGACGTTTTTGCTGATTTTTTCCTGATTTGGATGGATTTATCGATCTGCATGCTGGGTTATTCAGAAAGTTGGGTTTGTGGTCTTTAAGTGTTATAAAAGCTTCTCTTGTTTGCTGTTGTCTCTATCACTTAAATCCATTTGGTGTATGTAGTTTTATCAGCTTTTTAATATTTCGTTGATGTTTTTATTGAGAAGCTTTGAGTATTCTTTAGTTTCTATTTTGTAGAAGTTGCTGGTTTTGTCTGCTTTCACAAATCTTTTTGTCATTTCGGATTTGATTTTTCATTTTTAACAATGTTTGGAATTCGTTGTTTGATTTTTTTTATTCTATATTAGCTATCATCCTTTTCGTTTTATCCTCAAATGTCTTCATTTCTTCGATGGCTGGTGGTACTCGCCATGTTTTGAAGTCGTGTGTGTGTATATATATATATACATATATACACGAGAGAGAGAGAGAGAGAGAGAGAGAGAGAGAGAGAGAGGTGTTAAAAAGCCACTCAGAATGCTGAGTGCTCAACAAGTAGGGAGCAACATACCAGTTTAAAATAGGGTTTTAAAATGGAAAAGTAAAACCTACAAAATTGTTTCGAGCCAATTGCTCTCCTCAGGGTGTACAATCTGGGCGCGCCACCGGTGTTATATAGTGTGGTGTGTGTGGGCGTGTGAGCTCTGTACGTGTGGCACGTGGCCTGTATTTTTTTTTTAATCTTTTGGGGGCGCGTTCAGGGGGAACGTGCCAAGGAATGGTGCGTTGACAAGGATTTCCATTTATGCCTGCAATCGTTTCTCATTTCTACTTTAGACTCATGGATGGTAGATGGGGTTTTACATAATATCAGCCACTTTTCTGTGGTACATAAATTGCATTTTTTAGAAACGTTGTTGCATGCTGTTGCTCTTTTTTTTTTTTTTTTAATTTTCCATATATGTTGTATCTATTTCTTTTCTTTAAGTTTCCAAATATATTTGCTTAGTTCTGTTTGGTTTTTATATTTTTCATTTTTGGACTATTTATGGTTTGCATATCTGGTTTTAAAACGGTTAGCCGTGATCCATATATATGTTTATCACTGTCTGTTGTTACTGTAGCTTGGTGCACAATATTATTGTAGAGACATTTGTTATTCAGAGGGCACTGGTCTTTTTTGTGTAATTACAAGATGTCCTTTCGTCACCGTCTTTGGTTGTATATTGTTTTTGGTTTTATTGGAAGAATCAGTTTACATTAAGGTTGGGCATACACGAGTACGATAGCTTGATGTGTTTTTATCGAATATTTTAGATAGTACATTTCTTTTGGGAATGTTATAAGGATTCTGAAGAATTCTTTTCCTACGTTAGCTTTTGTTCTTCCATCATATGGAGGGTTATACCATATAATCTTTGTTTCCTGTTTTTCGTATTGCTGTTCATGTTGTTTTTGGGTTATATTGTAATTTATAGTTGTAGCCACTTTTTTCTCAGCTCCTCTTGGTATTCGGCTGCTGCACTGTTAAATGCTTTCTCATTGCATGACAGTTTAGACAGTCTTTTGTTTATACCCTTAGGTATGGTTTTTAGGATGGAGGGTGGCTGGTTACTTTCGGTGTGTACGTAGACAGGTGTGTCATTAGTTTTTTTTTAAAATATGGTTTGTATGTATGATCCTTAAGGTCTAATGTTATGCCTAAATAATTTACAATTTTTTGTTGGCTTCTACTGTGATTTTTAGGTTATAGGTTTGGAAGATTTTTACAAAGTTCTTTTTTTTCTTGTTTTCAATGATTTTTGGTTTATTGTTAAGCGTGGCAAGGCCGTCATCTCTGTATAAGCCACCTGTTTGCCAAGTGTATATACACATACCCACACACACACACACACACACACACACACACACACACACACACACTACACACACTTTCGCCCGCCACTATGGAGAAAAACGGGTGGCACCATGTACAACCTCTGCTGCCTGGTCCGTCCTCCCTGTACCACCTGGTCCGTTCACCTGGTCCGTCCACCCTGTACCGCCTGGTCCGTCCACCCTGTACTGCCTGGTCCGTCCACCCTGTACTGCCTGGTCCGTCCACCCTGTACCGCCTGGTCCGTCCACCCTGTACTGCCTGGTCCGTCCACCCTGTACTGCCTGGTCCGTCCACCCTGTACTGCCTGGTCCGTCCACCCTGTACTGCCTGGTCCGTCCACCCTGTACTGTCTGGTCCGTCCACCCTGTACTGCCTCGTCTGTCCACCCTGTACTGCCTCTCCGTCCACCGTACTGGTAGGCTGTTTTTCTATCTTTACCATTCCATGGCTAAACACTTGCCAGCCATCACTATTCCAGGGATGGGGAGTCCAGATTCTAAGTACTTGATTTGTTCGATCAAAAATGCTGTGGAAAATCCGCTATTGAGCAACCCCCCCCCCCCCCCCCCCCCCCCCCCCCCTCACACACGCACACCTCTCCCAACTACCCCTCGTCCCTTTTCCACATTCCGCTTTTCCTTGATCATGCTTGGATTTTTGTGTGGCGAGTGGGGGTTGCATACATGATTTGATTGTAGCCCTGATGTGCCTCTGCAGTGGGCTGGGCTATAAGCAACATTATCTTGCCATAACTGACATCAGCTCTGATATGTCTGCCCGTAGCTGAAAGGGCATTACACATGAATAGTGAACAGTTTCTGGGTAAAGTGATCTGGGTTCCCCGTGAAGTGGATTGTTTGTTCCCTATCTGCACATGACTTATGGCAGGACGTTCAGTAAATGTGAGATGGATGTTTTGTCATTAGCCCTAAGATGAGCCGTGTGCTGATGGTGCTGCAGATGGGCAGGTCTGTGTGATAGGTGCTGGCTGTGGCCGCAGATGAGCCGTGCGCTAATGGGGCTGTGGATGGACAGGTCTGAATTCAAGGTGCTGGCTGTGCCCTGAAATGAGCCGTGTGCTAATGGGGATCTAGATGGACAGGTGATGAATGCAAGATGCTGGTTGTAGGCTGAAATGAGCCGTATGCTAATGGGGCTCTGGGTGGACTGGTCTGAATGCAAGGTGCTGACTGCGCACTGAGATTAGCCGTGTGCTGATGGGGCTCTGGGTGGACAGGTGATGAATGCAAGGTGCTGGCTGTGCCCTGAGATTAGCCGTGTGCTAATGGGGCTCTGGGTGGACAGGTGATGAATGCAAGGTGCTGGCTGTGCCCTGAGATTAGCCGTGTGCTAATGGGGCTCTGGGTGGACAGGTGATGAATGCAAGGTGCTGGCTGTGCCCTGAGATTAGCCGTGTGCTGATGGGGCTCTGGGTGGACAGGTGATGAATGCAAGGTGCTGGCTGTGCCCTGAAATGAGCCATGAGCCGTGTGCTGTCATGGGGCTCTGGATGGACAGCTCTGAATGCAAGCTGCTGGTTGCGGCTCGTGTTGGACAGGTTCAGGACAGACTTCAGTGCTGCCCTCTTGCCATCTTCACATCTTGTACCACTCCCTTTCCACCCTCCAAACCCTGTTACATTCTCTTTTGCTCTTTGCCAAGAGATCTCTGGTGAAAGGAAAGGAACTTGCAGACAGTTAACGCTCATCTAAATCTGTGCATCCCTGAGTTACCGTATTTCAGGGGTGGCTGTAAAAAGTCTAATTGCTGTTTGCACACAGGCCACCAATTTACACCCATTCGTGTCTTTTAAAAGGCGAAGATTTGCGGTGCATTCCATGTTCGGTACTACTCCCCATGAAATGTGTTCTTTCCGAACGTTGGGATTTGCATGGTGAGACACAAACACTTTGTAGCAGATTCCAGGATAATCCTGTTCGGAGATAACTCGCCCGATGTGATTTTTTAATTTCTGAAAGAGGAACTTTTTCTGATCTAGAGATAACAAAATGTAACGAAATTTCCGGTGTACTTTACCAAGCTGCGTAGATATTTTTTTCTTTATTAAATGACTTGGGGAGTTGATATTAACGCGGTGACTGCCCTGATATGGCTTTTTTGCGGTCGGCTGGGCTATATACACATTCTTCTGTTTTCCGCCAACCTCTTGAGACCATTGTTCGCTTGTCATCCATCTTGACGTAGCGTTCCTGTTTGGCTGCTTGTCATTCATCTTGACGTAGTTTTCCTCTTTGGCTACTTGTCATTCATCTTGACGTAGCGTTCCTGTTTGGCTGTTTGTCATTCATCTTGACGTAGCGTTCCTGTTTGGCTGCTTGTCATCCATCTTGACGTAGTTTTCCTCTTTGGCTGCTTGTCATTCATCTTGACGTAGCGTTCCTGTTTGGCTGTTTGTCATTCATCTTGACGTAGCGTTCCTGTTTGGCTGCTTGTCATCCATCTTGACGTAGTTTTCTCTCTTGGCTGCTTGTCATTCATCTTGACGTAGCGTTCCTGTTTGGCTGTTTGTCATTCATCTTGACGTAGCGTTCCTGTTTGGCTGCTTGTCATCCATCTTGACGTAGCTTTTCTGGTTGGCTGGGTTGTGAGACATAGGCATGTGCATGCATGCACACATAACGCCGACACTCGTCGCGTGTACATGACAGCAGGTTTTGCGCATATGCATATGTCTTGCATTCGCATAAGATGCACACGCTCACACACGGACACACATGCACACACACACGCACACGCAAGCACACACACACACACACACACACACACACACACACACACACACACACACACACACACACACACACACATACGCACGCACGCGCGCATACGCGCGCACACACATACAGACACACACGTACACACACACGCACACGCGTGCACACACATTCTCTCTCTCTCTCTCTCTCTCTCTCTCTCTCTCTCTCTCTCTCTCTCTCTCTCTCTCTCTGGCGCATACACACAACCACGTTTTGAAACTTACACTACACTACGCAAAAGCCCTTGTAGTTGGCTGGGCTACACATGAAACCTCCGATGTGGTAGTCAGTAAAATCATTCTGACTTGATCTAACCGAGAGAACTTCCTTTCTCCCTTACCTGAGGTCTCATTGGTACATGCACACGTGCACGTATCGTGTCGCACATTTACATTTGTGCTTACCGCACGCACATTCGTATGCACGCCTCTGTGCATACAAACGCACATCGCGCAAACGCCCACATACCCAAACACCCATACACTCCCATATACATGCCCCCACACCCATGCCCACATACCCCCACACACTCCCACACACACACCACATCACAATCACTATACCACGAACTCGTACACGCACTAACATACATGCGCGCGCGCGCGCGCACACACACACACACACACACACACACACACACACACACACACACACACACACACACATACACACACACATCATAGTCAGCCGGACTTTTAACATAATTGTGTTGAACTTATTCCCTTAAAGCACCGACTTTTAAAACAACTGATGTTGGCATTAAAGGTGGCACCCTTGATGTCACCCTATCCAGTGGCTAGGCAACAAGGAACAGGATTTGTCCGCAGCAGATGATCATCCAGTTGTGATCACTTCTTCACTTTTGCAGAATGTATATGCAGATTGATTCCCAATCATTGAGGTGCTGACTCTCTCAAATGGTTCATTGTAAAACTCGTCACTGACGTGTGTGCCAGCTTGTCTGTACCTACCCTGTCTATGGGGGGCAACAGCAGGGGTGTGCTGCTCGATGGGTCTGGGCACCAATCAAGGCTCAGTGACGTTGACTTGCATGGATTTGAAGCTGGACGTGGGACTGCTGAGGCTCCAGGTGGGCCCTGGGGAATCTTCCTGTCCCTCCTCCACCTTCCATCCGGGATCTGAACGAGTGGCAATATGGACGTCAGTCTGCTAGCAAACCTCGACTTCAACACGGTGACAGCCCTGATATGGCCTTAGCGGTCGACTGGATTTATAAGCAGCATTACCTTACCTTTACAGGATTCGGTTCTTATGAAGTCAACAGAAAACCCCCCTTTAATAATGGCGTTCTACGGCAACACCACCACTAACATATTCACGATGGAAAATGAAAGTTTTCTTAATAAAGTGTCTATAATATATTATGTGCTTTGATCCCAGTTGACAATGCCCTGCCCTTTTAAGAAAGAAGAATGTATTTTTCATTCATAATATGGCGGTTTATTGTATTTTAGAGGTATTTGTGTGTTCTTTACACTTGAGTTGACTTTGCATTTATAGCTCCGATATGACCTCATGGTTGACAGGGCTATGAACCAGAGCTGAACATGCCGCCCTTACTGTGAGCCCATCTGCCAGGCGGTAAATTTGGTCACGTTCCCTCCTTTCTGAAGCACAAATGTAAGGGAACAGCTGTAATGAATATTGAAAAACTGCTCAGGTAAGTTTCTGAAACGTTCCCAGGTACTGCTAGAAAGACGTTTAAAGTGTAAGGATGTCTGGAGGGGAACGGTAGACCGAGTTTCAGTCCACCCTGTGTGCTTTTGGGACCACTGTCCACATTGATGGCGTCCAGTTCTGGACATGCTGTGCACCAAAATCAAAAGCGTAAAAGATACTTTGTACTGTGAGTACATTTTTCTTCATTCAGCCCTGGGGGGGGGGGGGGGGGGGTTTGTTTGTTTTTGGACTGCTGTGATTTTGCCTGACTTGGTCACGTCCATCTTCTGACCCACAGTGTGCAGATGCTGAAACAAATGACTAATTATTTTCTGACCTTCACTGTGCCGATTTTGAAACTTTTGTCACGTGGCCTTTAATGTGCAGATAGAGTGAAGTTTGAACTGTAGTTGTATTTTAGCAAGGATCTTGCAGGTGTATCTTTCGAGCAGATTCACCCAGCATTTCCATAAGTTTTGTGTGCATTTGTAAGTTTCATTTCAGTAGTCTAGCATAACTTGTCTTCCATTTTCCCCCGAAACATCTGTGTAGGGACTTATAAACAAGAGCCGCTATATGGGCCTTTGCAGTGTGGCTATAACAATTCAAGTTGTTGCCCTTACGCGGCCTTCATTGTCTGTCGTCGACGTGAATGGCAGTACAGTCTCAACACAATCGGATTTCTTTGCGAGTGCAATGTTTGAAGAAAAATCTGAAGGTAACTGAAATGGCCTCTGCATGGAACATAAATTTATCGCAAAACATGAATCAAAAGTAATATCCCCGACTCCTGTACAGAAGACCATATTTAGCTGATTTCTGTGCAAGGGTGTGTGTCTCGTTCCATTTCTGTAAACATCTGAAGTTGACATCAATAACTGAAATGGGGGTTGGCTCAGCTGAAAGGCTCTTAAATAAGTCAAAAAGATAATTGGTTTCCAGACACTGCGTAGGTGACTATAATTATTTCCTATGTCAAAGATCATTGATTTTCCAGACTCTGCCTATATAAGTTTTTTTCAGTGCAAAGGGTTGCTCCTGTTGTGAGCGCGCGCGCGTGTGTGTGTGTGTGTGTGTGTGTGTGTGTGTGTGTGTGTGTGTGTTAGAGTGCGAGCGTTTTTCAAGAGCTTGTAAACGTGCGTTCATGCACTTGTGTATGCGTGCATGTATGTAAAGATCCGCTGTATAGAGCTCTGCTAGACTGTACAAAGTTCTCAGACTAGCCAACAGTCGTTGGAAATGAGTCTCCTTGCTTTGTGCAAAAGCGTTAAAAAGCGTTAAAAGCGTCACGCGTCTCTTGTCCGTCTTTATCATGTGTGCACGAGCGTAAGGTTGGGCGTTTTGGTGTGTGTGTGTGTGTGTGTGTGTGTGTGTGTGTGTGTGTGTTTGTGTGTGTGTGTGTGTGTGTGAGCGAGAGAACATGCGAGTGCATACGCATTTATGCTTAAAATGTTCCTTGTGGGATTTTTGACCAGAAAGCTTTTATTTTTTACAAACTGTACATTTTGTTCTTGGGGGATAATGTGATTGTGAGACATACATGATACCCTGTGATTTTCAATGGTATGAGATTTGTGCTAGGAAACGCGCAACTTGAAACTGACCATTTTATCTCTTTGTGGAACACTTATTTTTCGTTCAATTGTTCCTTTCTATTAGAGACTTTTCAGATCGTTAGTTGCGCAGTGACTTGGGTGTAACGATTGGAAATGCAGGATCTGGTGATGTTATCGATATCCTACCGTGCGTATAACAAGGAAGTCGATTATGCCCTGCAGATCACTTGCTTACCGCCCGAGTAGCCCATGTATGTTTCGTTCAAGCAACCCACGATTTTTTTTTCTAGACTGAATATACATGAAATTTACTTCAGATCGTTAGTTGCGCAGTGACTTGGGTGTAACGATTGGAAATGCAGGATCTGGTGATGTTATCGATATCCTACCGTGCGTATAACAAGGAAGTCGGTTATGCCCTGCAGATCACTTGCTTACCGCCCGAGTAGCCCATGTATGTTTCGTTCAAGCAACCCACGACGATTTTTTTTTTCTAGACTGAATATACATGAAATTTACTACAAAGTTTATTAAAAGTTTCTAAAATGTACATTTACGGAATCTTAAAGTAACCTTTAGGTAATGAACATTTTTTATTATACAATTTCATATATTTTCAGTCTTGCAACATTGACCTGCGTTGATAATCATTTCGTTCATTTCTTCCCTTTCTTAATTTGTAGCCCCTTATCCTCTAGAAAGGTGATGACATAATTTGTGCATATATGTAGTCTTGTGTATTTATTTAGTCTGGACATGGCATATAGCCATACCTTGTGTAGTCTTGACATGACAGATAGCCATACTTTGTAATTTGAGCATTGGCAGATGGCCATACCTTGTATAATCTTGACATGACAGACAGCCATACTTTGTAATTTGGGCATCGGCAGATAGCCATACCTTGTTTGTTGTTGCAAGTCTTGTGTGTATGGTGTGTAGTCTGTACATTTGGCATTTAGCCGTATTTTGTTTTTAGTTGTAAGTCTTGTGTGTATGTGTGTGTAGTCTGTACATTTGGCAGGCAGCCCTTTCCTTGTAATTTTCATCTTTTAAGTTTTGTGTGTATATATTATGGATCATGGCAGATAGCCATACCTTAAAGCTTTCGCAGATAGCCATGCCTTGTAATTTCCATCTTTTAAGTTGTGTGTGTGTATATTATGAAATATGGCAGATAGCCATACCTTTTAGATTTGGCAGATAGCCATATCTTATAATTTTCATCTTTAAGTTTTTGTGTGTTTGTTGGACAATGGCGGGATAGCATACCTTTTAGCTTTGGCAGATAACCATGTCTTGTAAATTTCATCTTTCAAGTTTTGTGTGTATATATTATGGACAAAGGCAGATAGCCATACCCTGTTATTTTTAGTTAAGTCCCGTTCAGTGTTAACTGTTTTGGTTTAACTCATGTTTATTCAAGACGTTGGCAGGTTACACACTGGGTATTAATGGTGGATTTGTTGGTGACCAGCAGATCCCACACTTGGTATTGATGGTGGATTTGTTGGTGACCAGCAGCTGCATGTCAATGTCCATGCCATGGAAGGGTAAGAGGGGTGAGGATGGTGGTCAAGTGGTTGCGATGGCGGGGAAGGGGCAGAGAAATGTGCTCAATGTTCACAGGGGATAGCATTGTTTGATTTTACTGGCGTCTTGAGACTAGTAAAGACTTGGCTCTGTGTGTGTGTGTGTGTGTGTGTGCGCGCGCGCGCGGGCGGGCGGGCGAGTGTGTGGGGGCGAGAGCGTGTAGGGCTGCTTACCTTGTGTTAGTAAAACTAACAATGTGGAGAACTTGATCAAAGTGTGGCAGTTTTTCTCGGTTTACGAAAGAACGGTGGCTGGAAGGGACTGGTGGTGGTGGGCTGAGGACTGGGAGAAGGACGAGCGAGGAGAGATGGTGTACATATGTGTGTTCACGGCACATTTACAGGGACTCTTACGTGAACCATTTTGTTGTGCAGGCGTCTCTGACCGATGTGGACTTGGGGAGAACTGGATGTGAGGTGTCTGTAGGTGTGCAACTGAACACACGCATGCCATTTCTGCTGGCGCTGCAATGTGAAACGGGCAGTGATAATGAGGGCTGGTTTAGAGTGATGAGGGCTATTTTACAGCCTTGTGTGTAGTATTTGACTCCAAGTGCTTGGCTATCATGAGACGAGGTCTGGATTGGTTGTCTCGAAGAAAACGTGTAGGGGGAAGGGGGGGGGGGGGGGGGGGGTAGCAAATGGGCTTGGGAGAATGGGGGAAGGGGATGGAGTGTGGGACAATTGATGGAATGAAACTGCATTTGAAAGTTAACTTTGTATGTGAAGGTGACCATTTTCTGTGCAGGTATCTCAAGGTAGCTGAATCACTGGAGGAGCCAGACCTAAGCGGTGCTCGTGTGAAGCTATTGTCAAGTTGTATGATTTTTTTTTTTAGGTAAAAAGGCTGGAGGTGGGAGGTGGGTGATATTTGGGGGAAGGTGGATGGGGGAAGTGATTTGCAGGTATGTTTGATTTAATGTGCAGACCTTTCTTTGTAGGTATCTGAACCCAGCCAAAGACTCTGTGACTTGGTAGTTGCGTTGACATGCTCAAGTTGACATCCCAGGCATTGGAGACGTGCACGCTCTGATGACGGTGGGATCTTGCTGCAGGATCCGCGTGGTATGGGGCATGAACTTGAGAGCATCGCGGCAAGTTGGTAAATGCGTAGCTGTTAAACTTGGCATACCGTTGTGACTGGGGCCTTCGGAACCACCGAGTGCCTTTTCTTTTGGATACGTTGGCTGGAGGCTACAAATGTATCACCGATATCGATGTAACGATAGGTATTATCGGGATGACATCCAATGTGCTTCCTTACCATGCCGTTTTGTTTGTGCATTTGACGTACATGTTTTGGTACTGTGTTCAGGTCTGAGAGGCCTTCAAAAAGGAAACTGAATCTACAACAGAGGGGACTGATACCTCCTCTTTGTATGTGTGTCATTTACAGCTGGTTCTTGGCCATTGTGTTGAATTGTCAGAAACATGCCCAGCTCAATCTGATTTGGTCAAGTTGATTGAAGCGTGTATGTCTTAGACTATTGCAGTATCAGAAACATTTGACAGCGTCCATTTATACGATTCATGTGTATGAATTCATACTGTTGACGTTTTTTGTGAATGTATACAATGTGTTCAGTCATTGCATGAAGTCGTTGTCCTTTCCTTTACAGTTTGGCATGCTTTTTTTTCTGGCACGAATTCGTCCAGCATGTCTTCATGTTCGCTCCCCTTTACTAACAATAACATAATCCGATTGATTGGATGCTTGGGTTCACAATGAGTGAAATGAGACATTTTGTTTGTACAAGTATACATGGCCGAGGTATTTGTACATTACTTTGTATAGCTAGTTCAAGGAAGGCGTGTGACAAGTGTGCATTTAAGTTAATGTGAATGCATTTAATTTAGGTGTCCTGAACCAGGTAAGGAATCCACGTTGAAAAGCATGGTTGGTGCGGCGGAACACTTTTTGAATAAATGAGTCGCAGTTTACTGATAGTTCACGATTGGCAACAGTGACGTTTCTGAACTTGTTTTAAAGAATGGTGCTGTGGTATGGGGAACATGTAATGATTTTCCTTGGGATTCATACTTGAGTCAAAAGGCTGGGAAGTGGATTTGTTGGCCCACCGGATGTACTTGACTGGATCTGGGCATTTTGTCTGAATAGATCAATAGATTGAAGTGTTCAGACTGTCTTTTACAGTAAGTCTGCTGACACAAGATACAGCTCAGAGACCCTGCTGAGGTCTGGGATCTGGGATCTGGTGGTACGCTTCACAGGTCACATAAGCGCGCTACGACGAAACTAAGGTAATGTTTTCAGATTATCAGTGCCAGGCTCTCGTTGCAAAATTGTAACACTCAATTGTAACTTTTTAAAAAAGTGTTTCGGTGTGTGTGTGTGTGTGCTTTCAAGTAGCCAAGCCAGACCAAAACGTGGGCAAAACCCTGTGCAGCTCAAATTTGGTCCTTGTTTACACATGCCTTTTAAAGTCTTAAAGTGTGTGTGTTAACAAAATATCGTGTTTTTGTTCATAGGGTGGCTACCTATGTTCGGTGTGGCTGGTCGAAATGTTACGGTCATCCGATCCACCTCCACCTTGTATAGGAACATCGTGTCGCTTACCACCACCTTACAACGAAGGAACATCGTGTCGACCACCACCACCTTACAACGATGGAACATCACGTCGCCCACCACGTTCCAGCCAAAGAAGGTGTCGACCATCTCTTCTAGCCAGGGAATATTTTATTTTAAAGCAGATGCTCATTACGGAGACGGAAAGAATGTTTCGTCTCTTCGAGAAAATAGACGGCATACCCTCTATACCATTCCTCCTCCCCCTCATACCATTCCTCCTCCCCCATTTTGTACTTGAATGCAAGTGTTGATCTGTATGCGTTTTATATATATATATATATGTATATATTTTACATAATGTTGATAGGATTCTAGGAAATAAATATTTAAATTAAATCAGGGTTTTCCTGGGTTATGATGTTTCGACTCTCTCTCCCTCTCCCCCTCTCTCTCTCTCTTCACGTTCCAGCCAAAGAAGGTGTCGACCATCTCTTCTAGCCAGGGAATATTTTATTTTAAAGCAGATGCTCATTACGGAGACGGAAAGAATGTTTCGTCTCTTCGAAAAAATAGACGGCATACCCTCTATACCATTCCTCCTCCCCCTCATACCATTCCTCCTCCCCCATTTTGTACTTGAATGCAAGTGTTGATCTGTATGCGTTTTATATATATATATGTATATATTTTACATAATGTTGATAGGATTCTAGGAAATAAATATTTAAATTAAATCAGGGTTTTTCCTGGGTTATGATGTTTCGACTCTCTGTTCCTCTCCCCCCCTCTCTCTCTCCCCCCCCCCCCCCCCCCCCCCCCCCCCCCCCCCCAGTCCTAGCTCGTCTCTCTTTGTGTTCTCCATGTTTCTGTGAACAGCTCCACGAGCGTTTTTCAATTGTCCGTCTCCCTTAGTGTTCTCCCTTTCTCTGCCTCCAGTGTTGCTGTCTATCATGCGCCTGATGTCCAATGGGTGTCATTTGATTTTCATTTCCAAAATTTGACATCGTCCAACTCAAACGTGCAAATTTTCTGTTAACACGTTTGTGAGGCCATTTATGCCATCCGAACAGATCTGCGAAAGGCCTCTTTATCGCATGTATGGCTCTGTCTTAAGTGTGCCTAATTGCCATTTACAGAGTACTACTACTTGGGTATTTGCTATTTACTGGGTCACCTGATTTGTGCTTTTCATTTCCTTCATTTGCTGTCCAGGTTTTCATTTTTTTCCTGGACTGCATGTTCACAATCGCTCCAGCAGCCATCACCTTGCTCTTTTCCTGGTTTTGGAACTGGGTTCGTTTTAAGTTATCGACAGTTTACAAAAGTGCATTGAAATTCAATGTTAAAAAGCGGTGTGGATTTAGTGTGTATTTTCAAGCAACTAGTATCAATGCCCAACTCTCGCACTTAAAGCATATAAAGTACAAGTCAATTCATGTTTATAAACTAGTTGACTAGTAGGGGCCACATCGGAACTATCTGCTGAAGTGGGGATACTATTCGTCTCCAAATAAAGCATCAACTGGTCAGATTGGATCACCCATCCACTGCCGAGGACATAGTTAATCTAATACAAAGAGAGGGTCGGATTGAAGATAAACTGCCCAAAATTTGGAAAGTTTTTAAAACCTTTTCTGAAAGTAAAAAAATTCACCACCAGCTTTAAGGAGTGAGCGGCTACACTGTTAGCAGTGGGTTTAACGAAACAACACCATAGCCACTGTGGTTGCTTTGTGTATAACCATGAATCCTGAACAAATAAAAGTATATGCGGTTGTAAGATTCACTATAAACAAATCACGCGATGAGCTGTATGTGATTGTCTCAAAAAAGACATGGTGCTGCAAAGCTTAGTTTCAATGTGTTGATAAAAGTGCTGTCAAAAAATCCTCAAATAATTTTGTTCTCTTCTTTCGGAGAATTTTGATGAAATGCCTCGTCCCAACAAGCGGAAAAATACGCCAAGATCGTCAGATGTGAGTACTCAGAATAATAACTCACTGGAAACAGCAAGTGCCAATAAACATAAAAAATCAAGATCTTGGTCATCTCAAAGACCAGTGTTAAACAATAACGGACAGCAAAGCCTTGTTAATTTTGTAGGGAGGTCAGGAGACATGACTAGCAGCAATAAGACATTTACAACTGAGGGGAGCAACGAACAGTCAGGAGATCAGTTTACTGTCTCGGAACAGATTGCAAATTTACAAGAGACACTGACTCAGAAACTTGAATTCATTCACAAAGTGATTGAAAACAGTGAAACCAAATTATCGAATAAAATTACACAACAAATTGAAGGGTTGAGAAGTGAAATCTTTGATCTTCAAAAAGAGAACGATGCCCTGAAAGAGATGATCAAAAACCAAGAAGACCTCATTGAAGACCTACAGCATGAAGTTACAGGGTTACAAAAATCATTGGAAATGGAGAGGGAGCGAAGAAATGATCTGGAGCAATATCAGAGACGGGATTGTGTTCGCTTCCTTGGTGTTATAGAGAGCGGACGGAAAGTATCCAAGAATGTGAAGAAAAAATATTAGAAATAATACAAAAGTAATGGGGCTGGGCCACATTTCAACAACGATATCAGTATTGCACACAGGGTGGCACCCAGGGGGGAAAAGCCAAGGCCAATAATAGTCAAGTTCATATCAAGAAAAAACAGAAACCAAGTGCTTCAGAATCGTCGGAAACTAAAAGGCAGCAGGAGAGGGATTGTGGAAGACCTTACCCCACTGAACATGACGCGGCTGAACATTGCTAACAAACATCCCGGAGTAAAAAGAGCACCTGGACAAAAGAATGCATTATTATTCATGCTTTGACGCAAAATGGAAAAATCGTCAGACTGAGAGAAGGGAGCCTGTTAGGGATAGAGGAAGCAATGCAGAGCGAGAGCAGTAACACCACATCTTCAAAAAATCCGGCCTGACCAAATCACTGTAAATCACCCCCCCCCTCTCAGCCTAACAGCGGACAAACAAATGCAAGGAACCTAGTATCCAGCACCCCGAAGCCTCGCCACAACACGTCATGCGAAGGGAAATTATCTGCCTCTTCAGACAAACAAGGAGAAAGAGGAAACTCAGACAGGAGGGGGATCAAATGGACATCCTCGACGGCTGTGACGGCGAATGAAGACCAGCATCGTCCTCAACTCTCAAGAATAGAAACCCGCTCATCAAACGACAGATCCTCGGATGATTTGGTGGATGAAGAAATGACACCACTGTAATGAACTCTGGAAAATAAATGGTGAAGAAACAATCATGGGATACACCTTTACTGTGTAAAAGTGAAAAAAAAAAAACTATTTGTGAACAGTCTGGAACAGTTGTGAACAGGGTAATACCTTTTGTTTTTCATTGCCCCTCCCTTCCTCCGTTCTTCTTTTTTCCCCTTTCCTCCCTTCCGGGCCTATGCCACCTTGCCCGACCTGATCACCACCTTTTCCGATCCACTCCGCCCCCGTCCACTTTGACCCCACATTCCTATTGATACCTATTATTGTTACCTCAAGCGTTACTGAATCAACATCAACATGACAGCCCGCGCCCTCCCCTTGCCCCCCCCCCCCCCCCCCCCTCCCCTTTCCACCAATCTTTCGCCCGTTCCTCTCGTACATCCCTCCCCACACCTCCCCCAGCATATGACCACAGTCCTAGGCTCGAAAACATTTGCAATCTGATGGTGCATCCCCCCTTCCCCCCCTTCCATGCACTACTATACCCCCTGTCCAACCCATACTTTCCCGTCAGCACGATTCCCCTCCCCGATTCCCCCCCCCCCCCCCCCCCCCCCTCTTCTCCACTATCTACACCCAAACACACACGCACAGACGGGGGGGTGGGGGTGGGGTGGGGGTGGAGGGAGACAGTCTAAGCAAAATTGGTAACTTTTTATTCTGTTTATCTCCTGCACCCTGGAAATGTTCCGTACCTCCCCTCCTGTCCAGTGCAGTCGTGGTTTTCAGATCACGGAGCCAAACCGGGCATCTTCCCCCCTTTTCCCCCCCCGCTCCTTCTGCACCCATGCCTCTCCCGCTCCCGGGTCTCCTTTCCTCCTCCTCCACCTTTTTTTTTTTTTTTTTTTTTTTTTTTTCGTTGATTTTTTCCCTTCCTGATTATAGGAGAGGAATGACACCTTACCACCCCCTCTCCCTCCCCAGATTCCAAATATCCGGAAGGAGTGTCAGTAGTTACTCCCAGGCTCACACTCCTTCCTAAAACTCCCTCCCTCCCTGTCCACCCTTGTCCCCGCCCCAACCCCCTTCCAATGGTATTGTGTTTAATGTAGACTTTCGGATGACTGCGCAACTTCGAGGCCTTGGAGATTCAAAATGTGTATCTAAATGTTTGTACAGGTATGTAAATTGAGAGCGGAGAGAAAAATGAATGACTATGGTAGAGAACAGCTCCGTGTCCCTTCTAGTACCCGCTTTTAAAAAAAAAAACTGTTGTTTATCTATTCATCTATCTGTTTATTTATGCTAGACAGTCTACCTTTACCCGCTTTCGTATCTCCCTCATCCGGTCTTTCTGTAACTAATATCTTTGGTAATTTGATTACATTTGGCTACATTTACCTTTTCTCTCGCATTATTTTCCTTTTTATAGATTTATGTTTTCCTTTCTTCATACCATAAGAGTAGGACTAAGATTTTTTTTAAAGGGTAACTTTACAGGAAAAACGTATTCCTGATGTTACAAGTTTACTAAGAGAGGAGAATGAAGGTTATGGATAGACAGTAAGGATATGAGGATTACGATCCCCCTCCCCACCGCACCCACGTATTTGTATGATTATTTCTCAGTATATTTTTTATTTTTTACTCACCGCTTCCTTGTTTGCAATGTTTTGCAACAATCCATAGCTTGCTGATACGAGTGTTCAATGAATCATTTGTAACGCTACTGACTTTGAACAAGTCATAGTCATCAGGCGTTTTTTTATATGTACACATGCATCTATAGTGCATGTGACCGCCTATGACTGAGAGTCCCCCTCGCGCCTTTTCCCCTCCCCGTCCCGCGCCAAACAACTGCCTACCCCCTTCCCTTTTCCCACTTCCTCTAATGTACTGAGCGCGCGCGGGGGGGGGGGGGGGGGGGGGGGGGGGGTTGCAGTATTTGATTGACCATAGGTGTGTATGGATGGATCAGCGCAGCGATTACGAATTTGAATGCTTACATAAACGTCTATTTGTATAAATGTGTCTATATATTAAACTAATTCAGCTGTATGTGAAGGGTTGTCTAGTAGGAGATAAGAACTTGATTACGTGCAGCTGTAGGTGCGCATGCTTATGTGAACACAGCTTCTCCATTTCCCCCCTTTTTTTTTTTCCTCATGTGTGTGTTAAGGGGACTCTATATGCAGATTTAATTCTTATATTGCAACCATGTCAGAGACAAAAGAGACACGGAAACGCAATGAATGAAAGATATGGTAGCGAGATGATAAGAATGATCGAGTGAGAAGATTGGAAAAAATTATCAGTTTTTGTTTCGCTTTGTTTTAATCATGGAATGCCGAATATCGATGATTATAGTGTGTATTTTCTGGAGGTGGCATGTTAAAGTATAATCTGTACTATCCACCACTGTAAATATGAAATGACGAAAATCACAGTTGCATCTATGAACTGTCAAGGTTTGGGGGACTTTAAAAAAAGAAGAGACGTCTTCCACTATCTAAGACAAAGAAATTATAATGTATACTTCATACAAGATACACATTTTGATACAAAACTGGATAAATACTACTATGCAGAATGGGGGTTTACTTCCTTCTTTGTTCAAATACTACTAATTCAAGAGTTGTTGCAATACTTTTTAATAACAATTTTGAATTTAGAATAAATGGCGTATATAGCGATAACGCAGGAAATTTTATAATGCTACAAATTCATACACTGGACTTAGATTTTGTTTTGGTGACAATATATGGACCTAATAGGGATAATCCTGATTTCTATGAACTAGCAAACAAGAAAATAAAAGAATTAAACTGCGCTAATCTTATTATTGCAGGAGACTGGAATTTAGTATTAAATTCAAACTTAGATTATTGTAATTACAAACATGATAATAATGTGAAGGCTAGAGAAAAAGTAGAGGAGATGATGGATGACAATTTCTTGGTAGATATTTGGAGATAATACAATTCGCAATTACAGCGTTTCACTTGGGGAAGAAGTAACCCATTTCAGCAGAGCAGACTAGACTTTTTTCTTACTTCTGAGAATGTATGCAATTATATTACCTCTGCGGATATTTTGCCAGGATATCGAACTGATCATTCATTGATAACAATGGAAATGACTTTTGGAGAGAAAAACAAGAAAAATACATTCTGGAAATTTAACTGTTCATTGTTAAAAGATCAGGAATACATTAACGAAATAAATGGTCTCATAGACATGATAGTTTTACAGTATGCCGCGATCCCGTATGATAGAAATAAATTACCGGAAATACCAGCTTCAGATATTCACTTTACTATCTCAGACCAGCTACTCCTTGATGTTTTATTGATGGAAATTAGGAGTAAAACCATCGCTTACTCTACAATGAAAAAGAAAGCAAATAAAGAGCTAGAAAACGGTCTAGAGAACGAAATTGAAGAGTTTAAAAAAACAACCAATTAAAAACAATCATATGCTCCAAGAAATAGAAAACAAAAATAGAAAATTAAGAGAAATTAGGCAAAAGAAAATGGAAGGGGTCTTAATACGCTCAAAAGCTAGATGGGTCGCTGAAGGTGAAAAAATAACGAAGTGTTTTTTGTGGGTTAGAAAAAAGAAATCATATACATAAATGACAAAAATTGTACGAAACGATGGTACCCTTTTAGACAAAACAAGTGATATTGTCTATGAAACAAAATCATTTTATGAAAAGTTGTATGAAAAAAAAAAGACATGATCAACTGTGAAATAGAAGAAATGGTACAAAATATACCCACATTGTCGGAAAATGAAGCCCAAAGTTTAGAAGGTGAAATAACGCTTGAAGAAGCCACACAGTCCTTGAAAAATATGAATAACGGCAAGAGTCCAGGATCGGATGGGTTTACTGTAGAGTTTTTAAAGTTTTTTTTTGGCGGAAAAGAATTGGTGAGCTGGTCGTGAGGTCTATAAATGAAGGCTTTAGCAAAGGAGAAATGTCTCAAACACAAAGGAGGGAATCATTATATGTCTCCCAAAAGATGATAAATTGAGAGAATATCTAAAAAACTGGAGGCCAATCTCTCTTTTAAAATGTTGTGTACAAAATTGCTACAACATGTATTTCTATGAGATTAAAGAAGGTTCTCCCAAAGCTTATTAGCGAAGATCAATCGGGTTTTATGACTAATAGATATATGGGTAATAATATAAGATTGACATATGACATTATTCATTTTTTGCAAAGTACAGAAAACTGCAGGACTATTATTGGGTATAGATTTTGAAAAGGCATTCGATTCCCTTGATTGGGATTTCATGTTTAAAGTCTTAGACGCCTATGGTTTCCATACAGACATAAAAAGGTGGATCAAAACTTTCTATTACAATATCAAATCAACAGTTCTAGTAAACGGTCAATCGTCTCCATGGTTCGAAATAAAGAGAGGCTGCCGACAGGGTGACCCAATTTCGCCATATTTATTCATACTCTGTGCTGAAATCTTAGCAATTATGATATGAGAAAACACAAGCATCAAAGGAATTCAAATAGGACAAACAGAACATAAGATATCCCAATTTGCCGATGACACCGAACTATTCCAACACGGGGATAGAGAAACATTTGAATTAACTTTCAAGGTATTAACAGATTTTGGAAACAAATCGGGATTACAACTTAATGTTGGGAAAACGTTTGTTGTTTGGCTTGGCAGAAAGATGAACAGTGACATCAAATTCATGCCACACCTCAAATTTAAATGGAATCCCCCAAATTTTAAAATACTTGGTATATATTTTTCTAATGACCTGGAAGATTGTGCACGGCTAAATTTTGATGAAAAATTCCAAGAAATAAAAATGTTATTGAATATATCGATGAAGCGATTGATAACCCCCTTGGAAGGGTTGCTGTACTAAAATCAATGGTTCTGTCAAAACTAGTTCATCTATGGCTGTTACTTCCAAACCCTCCCGACAACTTTATTGAAAATCTCAAAAAAATTGCTTTAAGTTTATATGGAACGATAAACGTGATAGAATTAGTAGAAACACGTCAGTTAAAATATACGCGACGGTGGAATGGGAATACCAAATATTTACTGCTATATGAATGTATTGAAATTAACGTGGTTTCGAAAATTCTATAATAGTAATCATAAATGGAAACAAGTGTTCTTTCATTGTTTTAAAGACGCAGAAATCTGGACGCTATTTGGCCCTGATTTTCTTCTCCAGATGTATAGGCACACCAATGAATTTTGGAAGGACACTTTCGAGATATATCAAAATGTTTAGAAATAAAATTGAACCTAAAACATCAGAACTTCTAGCGGAACCAATATTCTATAATAAGAATATGAAAATTGGCGGGAAACACATATATATATAAAAGAACTTGCAACTAAAGGAATATTCTGTATTGGTGATTTGATTGATAACTATGGTAAGGTAGTTTCATACCAAGACTTCTGCTCAAAGTACGACATCGCGTTAAATCCACTAACATATCTAAGTTGCATGACCTCCATTAAGAAATACGCTGAAAGGACCAGTATAAAATTGAAGATGGTAAAAGAGACAGTGAACCTAAGTCAATACATATGTTAATACAAATGTAAGGGGTTCAAGAAAATTCTACGACGTGCTTATAGAAGATATAAAAAAGACCACTGTGTTGCAATAAATGGGAAACTATTTTTGAAACAGAGATAGATTGGAAAAGTTGTTTTTGAAAAAATCTCGCCAAAATTAAACGAGATAAAACTCAGATGGTTTCAGGTTAGAGTCCTCCACCGTATACTGGCGACAAATGTAGTTTTGAGAGAAATGGGAGTAGTAGTACAAAGCAACAGCTGTAGTTTGTGCTTGAGAGAAAAAAGACAGTATAAAGCACGGTCTGTGGGAATGCGTTCACACACAAAACTTCTGGAAAGAGTTTCAAAACCATTTCAAAGCACATTGTCCCAATATAGATAAAGCAGATTTAAACGAACGCATCATCATTCTTGGTATTGATCAAAACTTTTTAAAAGTGACCATGTTTTTTGATTATATTTTGTTGTGCGCAAAATTTCATGTATATCAATGCAGACTGGACAAAATAATTCCTACACTTAACTCATTCCAGAATAAGATGAAAATGAGATATAAGATAGAAACTTTTTAACCATAAACGGTTAATGAAATCTGATCAATACGAAACTGACTGGGCATGCTATAAAATCCATAACAGAAATTTGAGTAAAAAGATCACCATATATTGTTAATAAAAGCCGTGTTTCACATACCCAGTCACTACCTCTTAATCCATATTTCCACTATTCTCATTATGATACCTGCCCTAACCTTATCATAGTTATATTTTCGGATTCATATATTGAGTCACCCAGAAAGTATAACTTAATATGAAACAAAACAAGCAACGAGTAGAATCGGACATAGTTGGGTTAGAGAACGAGAGTGAGAGAGAGAGCATGAGATAGAATAAGAAAATGGAGGGGAGGAGGGGAGGGATGGGTTGTAGAAGAAGGATGAATAAGACAAAAAAGATACGATCATGAAACTATCAGGCTACTTCAAGAAATTTACTTTGCAACATAGCACGTCTCTACTTCAAATTCTACTTCTGGTGATGAACATTTTCTTATTAAAAATAAGTGGTTCCGCAGAGATCATATCCTAAATTCCTATAATCCTTTAGTAGCATGTATGTATGTTGTATTGTCATTCATTGTTTATATAGTAAACATGCGGTACACTGTTAAGTTTATCGGAACATGTGTTTTAGTAGAAAATGTGTATATAGTAGAAATATTGAAAACATGTATGGGATATGCATGTAGAAACCAACCTACTAATCGATGGATTGTATAATCGTAAAAAAGAATTAAAATTAAAAAATAAATAAAAGTATATGCGTATGGGCTGATAACAGAAAAAAAACAAGCAGGTTCAACATATCATTTAAACAAAACGGACTTTTCGTCTTCGAGAAACATGTCGATCTTTACTGTAAAACTGGATACAACTGATGGCTTTAAAATTACGTTTTCTTGCACAGGTGTCGTGTAATTCATTTTCCAAAGATGTAAATATGAAATTTCTCTCGGAACTAGAAACACTTCGTACTTTTCTCTCCTTCCACTGTCTCTCTGTGTCTGCCTCTGTCTGTCTGTCTGTCTGTCTGTCTCTGTCTCTGTCTCTGTCTCTCTCTCTCTCTCTCTCTCTCTCTCTCCTGTCTCGCGCGCGCACGCGCACACACAACACACACACACACACACACACACACACACACACACACTGACTGAAACCATTACTGTCAGATTAACATATTGTTGTACTCACACACACACACACACACACACACACACACACACACACACACACACTCACTCACTCACTCACTCACTCACTCACTCACTCACGTACACACACACTCACGTACACACACACGCGCGCACAAATGCACACGAAAATGCGCACGCATGCATACACATGCACACAGATGCTATGTCCTACGGTCCTTCCCTCATCCTCCCGCTGTCCCCCTTTTCTGTGGTGCATTTGTATAACGGTCTTATTTCTAGTCTTCTTAAGGGAGATAAAGTGAACCTAACCTCGTTGGCATACCTGAATTTTTCTGGAATTTCCCTGTTTTAAGAAGTTGCTCTTGACAAAATGTCAAGTCCCAAATTTCAAAATAAAAAAATACGGTGAATTGTGGGCGATGTTTGAACACAGTAATGAAATACTGCAGAATAAACATCAAATGGAGCATTAATGTAAGAATTGCATGAAGCAGCCTCCTTTTCAATCATCTTTGTTGGTTAAAACAGCAGAGG
>JADBJO010015331.1:30000-35000 GCA_016801955.1 Conus betulinus
TACAGTCGACAACAATTTGTCTGTCTTGATTCTTCAACATAAAAAAAATCAAATTAAAAAAAAAAATCTGATATGGAGTACCACAGGACTCAGTTTAAAATCCTCTCCTACTTTTCATCTATTTTAAAATCCTCTCCTACTTTTCATCTATTTAAATGATCCCCCACTTCATATTGAAGAACTTTGTGAGCTATTATGTGATAATACTACGATTCACACATGTAGCTCTAACCGTAATTCTTTGTATGCATTATGACAAAAGTCTGTAGACATATAAAGTGAATGGTACAGTGTGAAGCGTTAGCTACTACACCCAAGTAAGACTGAAGTCATGCTCATAACGACCCGTGAAAGACGGCAAAATATAAGCAATGTACGAACTGAAGAAGTGGGCAATTGCCGTGTTCTAGGCACCATGCTCTGAGCTACAATCTTTCATAGACCGCTTGCATAAAAAATGTAAAACAGTACCCTGACAAATATATCATTTATGTAGGATCAAACACTTGTTAAACTTTCATGCCATGATTTGTTTCCTGAATGCATATAAAATACTCTCTTTAGTTCATTCCTGTTCGAAACAATTTGACTCGGCCAGTGCAAATTCAATGAAAACTTTAATCAGTATCTAGAAACGTGCCCTCTGAGCAGTTCTGAAAGCCCTGAGCCTCACAGAATCCGATTATACTCAAATTAGAGCGCTACCATCGAGAAACTATGTTTGCTATCAATAAAGAATGTTCGTGCAAAAATATTCTATCTGGGTTGGCTTAACAAACTTTTAAAATTCTTCAGAACTCCGGGTTCCCATACCTCGAAATGACCTATTCAGTTCCGCCTGAGCTTACATGCCATCTAAGCTCCAAATCTTACATACGGAAATTGTTTGCATGTCTTGCAGACTCTCGCTAGTTATGTAGATATATAGAAATCCTTGGTATCCATATCTATCCACATGTATGTTATTACCATATTATCACCAACATACAGTTTACTTACTTTCCAAAAGCGATTGTTGCTGCTACTGTAGTATAATCTGCCGTAGTGAATGATTGCACACACTATACCAGTGCATGCAAATGTCAATATGTGAACGATTTACAATCTGCTCATGCCACGTATATGTGCAAGCTAGCACACTGCCCACATAAACACACACACACACACACACACACACACACACACACACACACACACACACACACACACACACACACACACACACACTGCCCCCTTTTTCCCCCTTTTTTCTTTTTTCTTTTTTTTCTTTTTTTTTTTTTTTTTCTTTTTTTTTTTCGGGGGGGAGGGGGGGGAGATTGGATGGATTTCTTCTTCTTCTTCTTCTTCTTCTCTTCTTCTTCTTCTTCTTCTTCTTCTTCTTCTTCTTCTTCTTCTCACTTTTATTTTAAGGTTTCTACTGTTTATTTTTTTTATGCTTTTTATTTCTTGTTTTTTTTTTTCTTTATCAACTTTCCCCCCTTGATGATATATAGTAATATCATATTTGATCTCCCTCCCTCTCTCTCTCTCTCTCTCTCTCTCTCCTCTCTCTCTCTCTCTCTCTCCTCTCTCCCTCTCTCTCTCTCTTTACAACAACGCTATCTCCCATTGCGGACTGACTACCTTGAAAACCAATCTTAATTTTCTAACAATTATGTTGAGTATGGTTTATGCTGGTGTATTTGAACATGTGTGTCCCATGAATCAGAGTCCATTCCCCTGGGCTATGTTGACAAAACCAGTCTGGTATCAAATGCTTCTAAATCTTTGATGATGGATCATCACGTGTTTCTTGTTACAATTAGTTCTATTTGTGCAAACAGTGCTCTGCATTAGGTCCTCAGCTGGGACGGGGGACAGAGAAAAAATCTTCTATCTTCTTGCTTATCTGTTACCTTTGGTATAAAGATTTATCAATAAATTAGTAAATCAATCAATCCATAGAATCTATCAATAATCAAAATCATCAATCAAAACAAATCAATCTCTGTCTCAATCTCTGCTCTCTGTCTCGTCCTCCCTCTCTGGTCAATCAATCATCCTCTCTCCTCGCCTCTCCTCTCCCTCTCCTCCTCTCTTCTCTTCCCCCCCTCCTCTTCTCCCCCCCTCTGCTCCCTCCTTCCCCCGCTCTCCCCTCTTCTCTCTCTCTCGCTTATGCTCCTCCTCTTTTCTCCTCCTCTATCCTCTCTCTGTTCATCTGGTCTCTCTCTCTTCAATCCACCCCCCTATCTTTCCTCGCTATCATATCTTTCTTTCTCCACTATCTATCTATCTCTTCTCCTCTAATCTATCTTTCTTTATCTATCTAATCTTATCCTACCTCTCTAGTCTTCTATCGATCTCTCTAATCTGCTATCTCTACGATGCTATCTATCTAGACTAATGCGTTCTATAAAGAAAGATCTATCTAGCTCTGCTTATCTGTAATCTTCTATTCTTAGCTATCTACTCGGCTCGCAACTTTCAATCTCAACTACACTTCTACTATGCAGTAGAATCAATCTGGTTTCTAAAAAGACATAGCTAGCATTGTCTGTAATAGTAGAAGCACCGCACGCCGCAATTTTTCACAGCACACACAAACAACACAGCACACAGGAAACACACACACAGCACACACACACACACCACACACAACACACACACACACCACGAGAGATGAGGAGGGAGAGGAGAGAGAGAGAGAGAGATAGGAGAAGAGAAGAGAGCCGAGATATAACACTCTTTAAAGAAGAGGAGGCAGAGCAGATTTTGCAACTTTGTTCATTCTGGATCGCTTTTTCGTTTTGGAAAATTTTGGAAATTTTGAGCAACCATCTATGGAAACTTAGTCAGTAAGCGATCTGGCCATTTTTTAATCTGCAGCAGATTATAATCAAATCTAACTACAGTGCTGAGAGCCCCACAAGCTGATTGTCTGCAAATTTTGGAAGATGTGACTTACCCCTCCAGTGTCAGTGTACACATTTGGGAGGGAAAAGAGTGATATAATTTCTCAGAGACGGGTTTTTGAGCGAGGATTTTTTCTTTACATTTGCTTTTATGTTCATGTATGAAATATAGTTACATGCTGTATTTTCAGGTTCAGAGTGGGGCTACACGGAAGAGAAACAAGCAATCAAAGTCTGTGATTGTAGGACTGTCTCTATGTACACAAGGCTAATACCCGAGCAAGGTCAATTTTTTTACTTATAAATATGACCAGATGTTTTCAGTTACCAAATACTTACAGAGTCACATCCGACACAGCCATATCTGCTTTGACAAATGTTTTGAGATCAACACTCAAGGCTGGTATTAGCGTTAGTTTGGATTATCTTAAACAATTCTTTGGCTGAAAGATTTGAGATGTTGAATGTGGTTTATACACGTCTGTCTTAGGTTCAAAGATTATTTAAGGTAATCTAATTTTTGACTTCCATTTTGAGATGTTGAATGTGGTTATACACGTTTGTCTTAGGTTTCAAGATTATTTAAGGTAATCTAATTTTGACTTTCCTAAAACGGAATGTTTCCTCAATCTAATCTCTTAATCTAATTCTAACCAGAATCTGTGAAACCAAATCACCAGAGACCTGGTACCTGGCGGCGAAAACAAAAGCAAAAGTCATTGTATTCCAATCACCACTGAACTAAAATAGCTGATTCCAATTTGAAATCTAAATAATATGTTTATGCCTGCTTTAAAAAATGAAATGAACGCTAATGAAGTTAGTGATCCTATGAGTGATGGAAAAACTGCTGATGATTTTGGAATATGTGCTGAATTGTTGCTCCAATTAACTTACGACGTGTCGAATGCACAGACGTCAAACCTTCTTGAACCCCCCCCCCTCACCCCCCCCACAAAATTACGCTTAGAAACGGCTGGCCTGGGCTTCTTAAACATTTTGTTAGCATAGATTGCGCGATGAAATTTATAAGGCACAAAATACTTAACTTGTCCAAAAGAGTCATTTGAGATCAAACTGGCATTGTAGGAGGTCAACGAGTTAATATCAATAAAGGCCACGGAAAGACATTGACAGAAACCGTCCCCCTCTGTGGCCTTTTGAACACAGTGAGGGCGAACACATCTAGTGAAAGTAAACAATATGTGAGTCAACATCACGTTGTGCTTACGATCACAATTTGAGTGTTTCAAGCGCCAGAATTTTCATTGCAGGCATCATTCGTTGGGAAGAGAAGTTGAGGCAAATTATGAGGGTATGTTACAGTATGGTTCTCTATACATACCAAATAAATGGCGAAATCCCCACATCGTCTGATATGTCACACCTAGGTGAACACGAATGAACATCTGCAAGTCACGACCAGACCAAAGGAGGCATCTTTTAGGCAAGTCAGGTAGTGAAAACCGTCTGGTGCCCACAACAGGCATGCTTTATTCAGCCGTGGTGAGAAAACTGACTATTGACATCAAACGAGAGCAGAATTCACTGACATTTTGCAAGACGTTTAAAACACATCTCAAATCCTGCTGCATATATGTATTCACACTTCACATATTCTCACGAGGGAATCATCTAAGCTTTTAATGCCTTCCTTTCGTTTGAAATGTGATTACACATTGCTGAATGCTGACCATAGCTTTTTCTGTCTTGTCCTGTGTGACCAAGCCATTCCTTTTGACTCCCATCTAAAGCCACAGCCTGGCATGGCCCGCGATCAACCCCAGGATCCGCTGTCCACAGGAAGGAGTCAATGTCAAGTCGTCATGTGGCAACCCACCAGAGGAGACACTTGCATTATGCTGTGTCACTTTGATTGTTTTCTGCGGTGCCTGTTCAGATCCAACATATGCAGGACACCCTGCCAAGTCCCCTACTGACGACAATAATTGTACAGCAGCAGACCTAGCTCGACTGCGTTATCCCTCCAGAGGGCGCATCCACGTTCACCACACATATTCTTACGAATTTATCGAAAACCAGTGACCCCGATAGAGACCCAACCGAGGAAGTGACAGACAGAGTTAATCGAAATTGATGTCCACATGA
>JADBJO010015331.1:40000-44107 GCA_016801955.1 Conus betulinus
GCTTGATCTGGCAAACGCATATGGATCTGTACCCCATGAGATGATACATTGGCTCTTGAGATGTACCATGTGCCAAAGAACATCCGCGACATGCTCAAGAGTTACTTCAATGGCTTCTCAATGCGGTTCTCTACCAAGGAGTACACAACAGATTGGATCAAACTTGGAGGTGGGCATTGCAATGGGCTGTGCAATTTTTCCAATACTGTTCGTGTTGGCGATGGAAGTCATCTTGAAAGCAGCAACAAAGCAACGCAAGACAAACAGACCCTTGGCGATGGATACAGATGCCCCCCTCTCAAGGCCTTCATGGATGAGACTACAGTGAATTTCATCCAGAGAAAGACGAGACACGTCATGTGCTGGAGAGGCTGGATGACATAGTTGCCCATCATCCAACAAAGAGCAAAAGAAACCAAACAGATGTCGGAAGAAGGCTTGGAGACCATTGACCAGTGTGGGCTCCCTGGCAAATACAAGGTCTGGTGTCTGCAGTTCATGCTGATACCAAAGCTCCTATGGCCTCTGATGATATACGACATCTGCACCAGCATAGTGGAGGCAATGGAATCCAAAATCAACAAGTTCACAAGGAAATGGCTCTTGGTGTCCCCCCCTGTCTGACTGACATAGCGCGCTGTACTGTCGCCAAGCAAAGCTGAAACTACCACTGAAATCCATCCTGGAGGAATACAAAGCAGGGGAAGATCAGACTTCAAAGCATGCTGGAGGACTCAGGAGACAAGTGGTAGAAGCAATCAAGCCCCAGCTGAAGACAGGCAGAAAATGGAAAGTTCAAGAGGCGATGGATTCTGCAAAAGAAAGTCTCAAGATCAGAGAAATAACAGGACACACACAGACCAACAGACAAGGACTGGGGGTGACCAAAACTGAATGGTGGTCAAAGGCCAAAGGAAAAGCCAAAAGAGACATGATGATTCAGGAGATGAGAAAAGAAGAAGACCAAAAAAAAGACTCCAAAAAAGCAGTCCAGCAGAGCCAGCAAGGGCAATGGACAACGTGGGAGAATGCACTCCAAAGAAGTCTCACTTGGAATGACATTTGGCACATGGCCCCTCTCAGGATCAGCTTCATTCTCAGATCTGCATATGACCTTCTGCCCTCAAATGCAAACCTGGTGAAGTGGGGAAAAACAGACGATCCTTCATGCCCCCTCTGCCATGAAAAAACAAACAGTGGAGCATGTCCTAAGCTCATGTAAAGTAGCCCTGCTCAAGGAAGGTACACATGGAGGCACAACCAAGTGCTCAAAGAGATTGTACAAGTAGTCTGGGCTAGTACCAACACCACAAAAAAGGGAAAATCAGGACTCCAAAAGCACCCGCAACATTCTTCACGGCAGGAGGCAGCGAATCATGGCCAAGAACAACAGTGCCACTCGAACATGCAGGCAGAGTCTGCTGGACGGGGCAGATGACTGGGAGTGCACTGCAGACCTCCCAGAATGGAAGAGTCACCCAGAGATCATCAGCAAGAGTGGCATGAGACCAGACATAGTAGTCCACTCTCAGTCAACCAAGCAGCTGATCATGATCGAGCTCACGGTGCCATATGAAACAGAATGGAGGCAGCTCAAATCTACAAGACTGAAAAGTATGCTGATCTGGCAAAAACAGCCTGAGGAGAGAAGGCTATCAGGTCAAAGTCCTCACTGCAGAAATTGGAGCTAGGGGGATTTGTAGGAACGTCTGCATACAGCCTCATGAAACAGCTCTCAGTTGCAGGGAGGGAAAAAACACCAGAGCCCTGAAAGCAATGGCAGAAGCTGCAGAGAGGTGTTCAAGCTGGATCTGGTCAAGGAGAACAAAAGTGAACTTCATCACTTTCTATCAGGGCTGGCTAACTTTCCTACAAATATCAGGTGTCCCAGTGGCTCAGTGGTTAGAGCGCGAGTCATTAAGTGGAAAATGAGCATGTCCAGAGGGTCATGGGTATTCGAAGGACGGTTTGATTTTATAAGAACGGTTTCTGATTGTGCTTTACAAGGAGCATGTGCATTTGTCGAGGATTTATGGTACTGAGTCAGTGTATTGCGCTGATGGACAGCAAGTTTATTATTGAGAAAGAGTATGTGCAGATTATATCAATGATTCAGTATTGTTGAGCTGGAGAACAGCTAACCTACTTTGAATATTCACGTCAACTACCCAGCAGGTTGTCGGTTTGTCCGTTGGATCTTCATCAACCCCAAGCCATCGTTCACAACCTTGAAAGACTCCGAATATAAAGAAAGTTATTTATTATTGCTTGTCTCTAGTCATTGTTGTCAGTAAATGTTTTCTTTCATCTTCCTCTAGTCCATCATTTTTAGTTAACCTTCTTATTCTATTGCTTTTTCCACTCAACTCATCGTACTAGACTCCACACATACCAAGAGAAAATATAAACTTTCTTTTTCAGTCCGGATCATCATCGATCTACAGCAATTTAACTCTCTTCGTAGTGGTAAATCGGCGAGGATCGAATTAAGACCCGTGATCTGTCTGACAGTGTCCTTCTTTCAGGCCATTCACATGTTTGTGTGAGTGATTAATTGAAAAGGTTTCATGTATCTTGTAATATAGGTGAAAATCGCGCTGTCGGATCGTGTGGTTTTGTCTGTTGTATGGGCAAATGCCATAGTTCTCTTTTGTATTCTGTCCCCTCTGTTCTCTCCAGATTGCCTTTTCCTTTCACCTACAATGACCTATTCAGACAAACAGTTCTATGAAAAAATTTTACTCCTCGAAACCTGATTCTATTTCGTTTGTTTGACCGTTTTGAGCAATAATTTGGTTTCCTAGGATATAATGTGAAGTATTGACAAACATTCATCATTCTACACTTCTACTCGGTGGAGATTATTTCAACGCAAACAAATCATCCTAAATCACAATATCATGAACGTTTATTCCAGATTTTCTAATCGATTCTTTTATTGAAGAGATCCAGCAATTGAATTCAATAAGGCTAACTGTCTGGTTATTGCTATTGGAAAACTTCTTGAAGGAAAAGAACAGCCCATTTCCTGGAGAAAATTTTTATGGAATACATCATGCCTCTTTTATCATCTTGCTCAGTTTGATAACTGCATTGCCTACATTATTCATTTACCTTTTTTTGTTAAGCAGCAGGCTCTACAAACTTTTTGTTCAGTTTCTTGTCTGTGGTATTGAGACCATTAAAACTGGTAAACTTCGGATGTGTGGGTCCCAAATGTGTTCTTTTTCATACAAAGGCTCTGTTGATCCATGATATTCAAATGGTCAAGAAACGGATACGTTTGTTTTTCAGTATCGTTCATTCATGTTTTGTCGATATGAACTTTCTCATCCACATCAACTTCAGCTCATGCATATATTTTCATGTATCAGGTATGCTGAGTCCACCTTGATCTTCGTTCCTCTGCGTATTGTATTATACTTATTATTCCTAATTACATACACTGTACTTGGTGGCGCTTTCTAAATTAAACACAGTCAGAAAAATCTGGCTATAGGATACAGAAGTAACTAAGTTAGAGATAACACAAAAGGTTCAACATCAGCAACTCTTCGTATTTTTGTCGTATTCCTGTTTTGTCCAATTTAAGATGTTTTGATTTCGGAAAATGTTTTGTTGTCATTAATGGTCTTGCACACATTTTGGCTTTGAGGAACCAGATCCCAAGTTATTCAAATCTAGGTGGATCCCCAAGACATTTAATGATTTGGACTGCGAAAATCTTTTCTTAAAAGTAACTGAAAGGAAGCTAAAAGCAAATTGTAGAAAAAAGCATTGTCCCCCAAATCGTTGGGTACTCTGGGACATGAAGATTGATTGTGTGGACTGGAACCCTGTTTTAACGAATGATTATCAGTGAGACATTAAAAGATCAATATTGTTTTTTCTTTAAATCTGTCCTTTTGGCCTTTCCTTTGGCCTTTTACTTTGGCCGTTTACCACCATTTAAGTTTTTTGGTCACCCAGCCAGTCCTTGTCTGTTGGTCTGTGTGTGTCCTGTTATTTCTCTGATCTATGAGACTTTCTTTTGCAGAATCCATCGCCTCTTAAACGTCCATTTTTCTGCTGTCTCTTCATTCTGCGCTTGATTCTCTGCTACTACCA
>JADBJO010015332.1:0-5000 GCA_016801955.1 Conus betulinus
TATCACACCAGCTTGCCTGGCTTAAATGCGGACACAGAGACATAGAGCAAACATAGAGATCATAGTTTGCAGGGGTGCAAGTCTTCCAGATTAAACTCAAATTCTGGATCAGAAAGTTTTTTAAAAGTTTGTCTCTGGATCAGCGAGAATTGTTTGTGCAGTCTCTGGTTCAGCAAGATTATGTTGGGGTGCTTCCCAGTGCCTAGATATTTAGGGATAGCAATCCTTTCTCTTGGGTTCATCTTGAACGCACTTAAGTTTGTGACATGTATTGAATAACAGAGTGATTTTCTGGGAAGAAAATAATTGTTGAGAGTATATATCAACTACTTCATATTGGCCGTAAAATCTATAAAATACTGTCACAGTTACTGAAACTCTTCAATCAGGAAGGTACAAAAGAGTCTTAGATTGGTGAAGCGACTTCCTGTTAATTCAAAGAATTAATTACCTTCAGCAATGGCAAAAATCATGTGAAAGTTGCTTAAAATGGGTATGGTTTGATGAACTTGTCATGGCCACTGTATGTATTAATCATTTTAATGCATGCCGTGGGGCCGAACTTCAGAATATGAATCTAGTCAGTGGAGAAAATTTTTGGCTGCTTATGCCAGCAAATATTTCATTACACATTAAAGTATATGCTGTCATCTTTAATGCAAGGCTATTGTGGGAGATGGGGGGAAGGGAGGGGGTATGGCACCACCACAACAAACCACATCTACCACCAAACAAAGAGCAACAAGATTCATTGGCAAGATCAAGGTGGTGATTTTTTTCTTCTTTTTTTTTTTTTTTTGGTGACTGAAGACCCCTTCCTTACTCCAGTAGCAGACTTTTATGGATCAAGTGAAACTTGTGAGGAGTATAAAAATTTCAGGAGTGTCTGGGTTTATCAAGGCTAACTGCAGTCTATTCATCAACACATGATAAAGCACATTTTTGTAATTATTATTTCAACTCTTTTTCTTCAGTAAGCTTCCAGCTGCAATGTACACATGAACCCTTGATAATGCACATTTTTTTAAGTATCATTTCAACTCTTTTAGTTCAGTTAATTTCCACATGAATTATTTTTTAACTGAAGATCTTGGAATGGGAAAGTGTCAGAGAAGTTTAAAAAAAATTTTAAAAAAGGTGGACAAAAATCTTCCATCAGTAGAGATCGTCCATCAGGTCCATAACTGCTGAATGTATTGATATTTTCCCCATAACTGTCATGTGATGGGTGGAAAGATGTGGTACCTTATGTGTGATCACTGATGCAGGTAAATGCAGCTTTTCTTTCAACTGCTCTTTGTCAACCTTCACCTGTGTGTCCCCCACACCGTCCTATCCCCTTCTCCAGGGGAGATGTATAGACACACACACACACACACACACACACACACACACACACACACACACACCTCTCTCTCTCTCTCTCTCTCTCACACAGATAGAGATGCGTACACACAAACACACACACACACACACACACACACACACACACACACACACTCACACACACACACACACTTGTTGACATGTATGTGCGTGCCTGAAAAGTTTCAGGGTCCTCCTGGTGGGATGGGTCACAATCCAAAATACACGATTGGCAGGATTGCCCCAATTCAGTTCAGGATTGGGGACCTTCCTAACTTGCACCCCTGAGTTCATTCTGTGTGTCTTTCATCTGCATTTGTGTTGGTGCCACAAGCAGTTTTTTAGTTCAGACTTGTGGTGAGTAATGGTCTCAACAAGGAAGCCAGAGTTTCCTGTCTGGTTTATTATTTAGTGTTTACTGTTCCCAGTGTTGTGAACAGTTGCCTTCTGGTTCAAGTGAAGAGTGTAAGAATTTGCATGAATGTCTACAGAGGACAAAAAAGATATGACAAGTATTTCCTTTATTTTGTTGTTGTAGCTGTTGATTTAGCTTGATTTTATTTTAACATAAATGTTGTTGTTCTTGTTCAGATCAAATAAATTTCTTTTGTGTTTGGCTGCCAAGCTTTCTTTTTTTTTTTTTTAAACTGACTTCAGAGCTAGTTGGGAACACCAGTACAGCAACAGGTCATGTGCATCATCATGTTCATCTTAAGCCCTTTTCATGAGAACCGAAGAAATCAATGCAGTAACAGATGATATCTGTCTATGCGTCTATCAGTTACAACTTAAGAGCTGGCTTGGGAAACCCACACACTAACAGGTCATGACTGTGATTATGTGTATACCTCTAATACACAAGTAAATAGACCAGCCTTGGCAGCACACTGTCCTAGAACATCACCATTGACGATAAAGTGAGCGTTAGAACTGCAAAAGCAAGTGTAACCTTTGGCAGACAACATACCAATGCTTGAATGCACTACACGCATGCAAAGGTGGCAGCTGTATGGCAAAACTCAGGCGACAGATCATAGATTTGCTTTATCGAAATGCCTACAAGATTGGCCTTTGTGTGGTTAAGCAATTGTCACACTTCAATTCTGACCAATGTGCCTGGAACTGTTGCTTTTCTTGACTTCTTTCATATTCTCCCACTTGTTTGCTGCTGTGTGCAAAAAAATAAATGCAGTTTATATCTCTTTGAGTTAGCTCTCAAATCTGTAAATCTGCAGTTTTAGGCACAAAGCAAAGCATTCTAAACATGTTTATGTTGTGATATTGTTGCTGATTTATTTATTTCAAACATTTTTCCATGCTATGATAATGGTATTTTTTCCCTGAGAACATATTTCATACGTGTATTCTCAGGCAGTGCACACACGCACACACACACACACATACACACAATTGAACATGCATACAATTGCAAAATGAACACATCAAATAGTTTTTCAGTATCATTTAATTCTCATTAAAAAGACAACTTTCACGTAAGAGTGTTTGGACAGATGTCACTTAACTGCATCAACTCACATTTATGTGTATGAGCTTTTTTTTTTTTCTGGGTCACACAGATGCTGACCCCGTCCCACACAAATAAACCACTATGGGTTCACAAACCCCAGTTCTTAGTCATCTAAACATCTGGAATTATTCTGATCAAGTTTTCTCAGAAGAAAATCAAAATGTTCTTGGGCAGTGGACATCATGCCAGGGGCCATGAAGGAGTTGTCAGGGCATCAAATACAAGGTGCTAGCCCCTAGAATCAACAATAAACTTTTTTAATTCACTTTTTTTTCATCTTTTCTTTCTCTCTTTCTCATTTGCTGCCTTGCCAAAAATACCAGGTAATTTCTTTTATTCCATTAACATAAATTAGTACTTAAAAAAAAAACAACAGAAAGAAAAAAACCAATGAGGAACAAGTACCCTGCAAAGACAAGCCCTCAAAGCGAGTTCAAAGTTCACACAAACATTCTCTCCCTTTTCCCTTCCCTTTGTTCTCCCTACAGGGTGCACGACATTCACAGATGCCCGATATACTCATTAGCATAACACACTGGTCAGACCTTGGGGTACCTACCTATCATTGTCTGCTTTTTCAATGGTTTGTGTGTGTGCGCTCATGTCAATACATGTGTGTGTGGCATTTTTGAGGATCGGTGAGCGCTAAACAATGAAGTCCCAGTTCCAAACGAAGAGGGAACAGAGCTGAGAGGCATTTCCTCAAGAAGGAAAAGGAGAAAACTGAGGTAGGTTTGAATATGGCACTATGAAGTGGACTTGCTAAGGGCAATCACTCTTACTGTCTACATGTGAATATGGGTGAAGTTAGCTCCCTGTTGTCTGGAGTTTGTTAGGGAAGAGGAGGTGGTGATCCTTAGAACATTTCGAAGTAGGATATGGCTTTTGTTTGGACGGGTAAGTGTTAGAAAATTGATAAAAAGACCAACAACAATTATGATGATGGTGACAGTAATAACAACAATAGTAATGATATAATATGATTGATATGATAATAGGGAAAAAAGTGAATACAGTTGAAGGCACTTGTAAAGAAGTCATTTGTAACGAATGCCAGATACAACAAAGCAAAAAAAGTAGGTCCCAGAAAAAAGCCCTCTTTAAATGACTAAAAGTATGTTGGGTGTAATGAAGTCGAACGTAATGAAATGTTCCTTATGACGAAATGCTTCTGGGAGTCCCCAATGGGCAATTATGCCGGTTGCAACGAAGCAGCTGCCTGCAGCAGATCACATGTTATCACATATTTAGCCCTGTAATGAGTTCAAGCCAGATATAACGAAATTGTTACTTTGGCAGAGGCCATAGTAGGTCATGGTTTTGATTGCCGTACCCCGCCCGGCAGAACGGATCCATGAAAGTGGTCATAGATAATCTATGCGGTAGCCGGTAGCCATCCCTTTCAAAAATGGCGCAGACGAGGCAGAAAAAGGTTGTGGTGGTGGAGGAAGTGGAGACGAAGTGTAAGATGTTTCGATGTTCACTCAATAAATGGATTGCAACACATCTATGGAGAATAGCACCATCTGATGCCCCAACTGCGCAGAGACCCAGTGAAATTTCATCAGTACCTCAGAACTACACCTCGTTTCTTTCGATTGTCTTCTTGAACTCAGTGCATGGGATCTTCAAGAAATTTCAACAAATTTCTGCCGGGCAATTTCACCTAGAGAACGTCTTCTTGTTACTTGAGTTTTCTCGTCGTTCAGGTTGCCAAGAGAGAATACCTCGGTGAAAAGTTAAGAGCAGTTCTTTCCCTTACCAGAGAACCGTGAAACGGACGGTTTGCACCAACGGCAGAACGACGGGTTGAAAATTCGGGTCGGCCCGGCTCCACCATGGCCACGATGGCCAGGCTGTAGCCGTAGTTTATGACACCACAGAGGAGTTGAGCCAAGCAGGACTTTTTTAACTGGGCTGTGCAAAGCACGGCCGTCCCGCGCACGGTTTACTGTGGCCACTGCCTTTTGTGTCTGAGGGCCATTTGTCAGAAATGATAGCTACCTCGCTGCTACTTAAGTGCTTATTTCCATACCAGTGCATACTCCAATGACCTAACAGTATGAAACATAAATGAATAGTGCAGAAATCTGCTTTCTCCCACCCT
>JADBJO010015332.1:10000-44104 GCA_016801955.1 Conus betulinus
TGTATTATATGCCTTCGTCTGGCTTATAAAGAAGGAAGCTGGCATTTATGGCGAATTCAGTGATACAAGCGCACAACCCAAAAATAGCTGGTGATACCCATGCTGTGTATCACTGATCCTGGCACAACATGTAAGCTTACACAGCAACTGAATTGACCAAATACATTTTTTTTTCTGTTTTTATTAACTTCTTTTTAACCGTGGTTTGCGAGAACATATACAAATAAACTTTTGTTTTAAATTGAAGACTAGTGTAGCTTTCCTATTTGAAACGCTGTTACGGGTAATTGAAGGAGTAATGAGGCGGGTTTTTCCCTCTACCTTCTTAGGCAGGCTTTGGCCTTTTAGAATCGAGGATTCGATCAACTCAGGGGGGTAATGTCTTTGAGGATCTCGCCTCATCTGGTTAACGTCACTTCCTACAGGAAAGAGAACTCCTTGACATTAACAAAATGGCGTCCAGACTAGCAAGCACGTTCGCACGACGATTCTACTCTGCACAGGGACCATCAGCAGTCAGCGGAGAACACCATGGTGCGTGTTGAATGTATCAACTATTCAAATTACACGTACAATGATTGTATTGTTTTGTGTGGGCAGTTGGTAGGATGGTATTTTGACTTACGATTTGGTTGGATGTGACTGGCACTCGATTTGCCCTTGAAGGTCACTGAACTCGGTTGAAAACATCACGCACACAACAGCAGACGATCATTTTCAAGTCCAACAGAATTATGTAACTGGCAAAAGTAGGGTAACTCCTCATCCAACAAATGTATATCATTTTGATCTTCGGCAGTGTTTCTCTGGGAAGATTAGGTGTATTCAAAGTGCTTTAGACTGATGTTGAATGTCGGTCTCCTTTCCTTGTCCTACCTTCACTTCAGTTCATACGAGGGACCCATTCTTTCTTGTTTTGAAGCAGGCACTGAGGAAAAAAAAAATCATGAACACTTTACGCAGAAAGACGTTAATCAGACACTAATTCTTTCTTCACTCACAAAACTTTGTATTTTAGAAACAATATCAAAAGAGAAAAAAAAAAAGTGTTTAACTTAGACCCTATTCTTACTTCACTCACAAAACTGTTAGTTTGTGTTCCAAAAACAAACTTAAAAGAAACATTACTGTTCCACCGAATGAAAGAGACAAATTACAAGGTAAAACCTGATACGTTTTAACTCTTTGGTCTTTTTCAGGCAAGACAAAGGACATTCCAGACAATGAAAACAAAGAACAATCACATGATTATTTATCTCTCCTGAAATCACATTCATTTTGCACCCAATTTAAGGAGACAATGACAAGATGGAAATGATACTTGTTGGCGCTCATTCACAAATCAGGCTGATGGGCACTGGATTAGTAAACACTGGTGCAATAATATTAGTTTAAAACCGACAGTCAGATATCGAGCACTCAAACTTGACCAGACACTTTTAATGCAGATTCAGATCAGCATTGGAACTCTGCAGAATTGCTTCAGTATATCTTAATCTGATGCAACAGCAAAACTCATCAGTTCACTGATTAATTCTCAGCTTGATTATGGTAATTCAGTTCTGTAGAACAACTTTCCTGGCTTCAGGGAATTCAAAACAGGGCAGCATGACTTGTCCTTAATAAAAGAAAATGAAGTCACGTTACACCACTGCTGACACGTTACACCACTGCTGACGGAGGTGCATTGGCTGCCAGTTTAGATTTCATGATCAGTACAAACTAGCCACTCTCACCTTCATTTCTTTGATAGTTTTTCTTCCTGCTTAACTGTCCTCTATGCTCAGTGCATACCACTCAACATGTACTCTCTGCTCTTCCTGTCAGAAACTCCTAAAGATACTGAAGTGAAATTTAAAATCATTTGGTGAGCAGGGCTTCTGTTAAGGCAAAAAAATGCGTACAGTACGTATTAAAATGGGCGAGGACCCATTGTATGCATGTCAAACATGTTCCTGGGGACCCCTTGACACCCAGGGGCCCTTTGACATTTGGGGAAGAACAGATAAGAACACGGGAAACGACAGCATCCAACATCGTAGCCCTCGACTGTTGTCGTCTGCTACAGTGCAAGAGTAGCTTCCCTTGCTGTTCTTTCCCACAACCCAGTTCACTCTCACCGGAAGGAGACCATTTGGCCTGATTCAAAATGTCTTTGACAGCATGGTTAAAACATCGTTGAAAAACAAAAAAAAAAAAAAAAAAAAAGGGGGGGGGGGGGGGGGGGGGGGGGGGGTCAGAGGAGCGAGAGATAATGAAGATTGCGAACCCACACCATCAGGACATCTACATGTGATGACAACACTCCCGAAAAGAAAAAAGTTAGAGCCTACAATTCTGGGTGGGGGAAAGAATTTTCCTGGTTTTATTTTGACGAATTGTTTCAAGGAATGAAGTTCATTGTGTGTGAAGACTGGTCAGAAAAAATACTTCCGTCAGTGGTTGCATGAACTTTCAAAGAAATGCTCTAGTAAGACATGAGATGACTGCTGATCACAAATCTGCCAGTGCAGCTAATAAAAAGCAAGCTGACATGACAATCTGTCAGAAAGGCCTTGCCGTTTGTGACTAGGTACCACAGTACTTGTGCACGAATACCATTTTACAATTATTGATTTTTTTTAACATGGAGTAGGGACCCCTTGAAGTAAGCCTGGGACCCCTTGGAAATCTAAAAAAGGGGTCCCTGGGACCTCCCCCCCCCCCCCCCAAATTTATCTTAGAAGAAGTCCTGCGGTGAGAGTTCCGTCAGTTTTGCTGCCCAAACTGTTTGGAACTTTCCGCCTCCCACCCTATGAAACCAACCATCTTACCTGTTTTCAAAGCACAGCTTAAAACTTATCTTTTTAGTCAAGCATTTTAACAATGCTTTTCCCTTGTGTGTATACAATGATTTCTATAGTTTGATTTTTTTTTTTTTTTTTTTTTTTAAGTCAATGCATTTTCAACAATGCTTTTCCCACATTGTGTGTATACAATAATTTCTGTAGTTAGCTAAAGATACATTATACAAGCTTTACGTAATGGTCAAATGATCTCATTAAAGAAATTAAGAATACCCATTCATTTCTATCATTTGTAAAACAACTCTTTCCTTAAGTTCTTTGAAATCAAAACATAATCAGTGTTGCTTTGCCCATGTACGTACAAATCTCGTGTTGACACATTTTTTTTTTTTTTTTTTTTTTTTTTGCTCATACGTTGGGAAGAAGAGATAAATGTCTTTCTCCTTCCTTTTCCTCTTTATCTTTGCTCTCCTTTTTTCCATGTTTTTCAAGTATTATGTTAACTGTGTTACGTGCATGTGTGTGCATCTGTGTCTGTGTCTCTGTGTGTGCTTTGCTTTTCTTTCACTTAAGCCAGAGTAGAGGCATCTTATGCCAACCATCTTATTAATGTATGCCACCTATCCAGTAGTCCAGTTTAGCAAGACCTAAATGAATATCTTGACTCCAAGTTTCAGGAGCATATTCATCAAGAAAAGTGTGTTTTGTTCCGTAAATTTCTAAAAGGCACATGTAAAAATATACTGACAGAACAAATGTTCTGCAAAGACTGCTGTATTTTAACATAAATGTGTTTTCTCTACCTGCATATCGACTGTTGTACAGCCTGGAGATGAACTGTTGGCTTAGGTCTGATTTCTTGTCTTGATGTGTTTACTCTACCTGTATGTTTGACTGTTGTACAGCCTGGAGATGAACATGTGGGTGTGCAGGGGGCGGCAAACGCTGGAAGATGCTGTCCCTTCTGGTGGCTCTGCCAGGGGTGGCCGTCTGCTGGATCAACGCTTTCGCTCCTGAATGGGGGACACCCAGAGCGTCCCGATTTTGTCCCCCTACTCCCACCTCCGACTACGGAACAAGGTGACTTCAGCTTTTTGTCTTTTCTTGTGTGGTGAAAGGTGATCAGTCTGCCATTATCAGGCTGGAGAACTCTCCTCAGATCCAAGGATTACCAAGTAAGCCTCCTGATTTTCTGAGGCAAGAAAAGTTATCATTCCAGAAAGAAAGATTATTAAGTCTGCTGAAAAAGAAAAAAAAAATTGCTGAACACTTGAATATCCCAAGTCTCTCACCAGATCCAGTGTTTCCAGTTCAGGTGTCTGTAATTCTAAGTTCAACACAATGCAGACCACAGTCCTTATCAGGGATGAAAACTCCTCCGCCGTTTCCGCCGTTATTTTTTCGCATCTCCGCCGAAAAAAAACAAATCTCCGCCGCCGAAAAAAAATATTCAGAGTGAAACTCTGAAACGATCTCAATTTGTCTGCACAGCGAATTTCTTCTCAGTCGGTAATGTTCTCAAACGGCGTAGTTCCATTCTGCTCCCTTCCAGTGTCATTTCTCATCATGGCGTCGATTCACAGTGAGAGGTTGCCACATGGAGCTACGCACAGCAGTGTACACATCCGGTTAGGTCCGCCATCTTGGTTTTTTGTCTGCCGCTGATTGGTCAAAACATGGATGACGAAAGTCTTCCATCTTCTTGTTTTGTCGTCTGCACTTCTATTTTCGGTTTATCTTTTTGCGCGAAACACGAGTCTGCGAAACGCAAGTTGATATTCCTCATCTCTAACAGTTTTGATCTGTTTTTTTCTGCTTCGTCAACATAGCCTACTTGCCGAGGAGCATGGATCACGCTACAAAAAGTAAGTGGCTTATATATTTTCTTTCCATTCACTTTTCCTGTTTCTTGATATGTTCAGTGTTGGTATGTATGTGTGTACTGTGTGTGTCTTTCATTTAACGTCTATCCACTATTCGTGATATTAGACGAAAGAAAAAAAAAAAAAAAGTGAATGTGTATGGAAGTAATCGCACGTGCTTACAACCGTTGCAGACGTGCGATTTTCGCACTTTTTTTATTTTATTTTACGTGTCCTAATATAAACCTAACAAGCAGTTGTTATATATCAACGGAAAGGTTAAAGTGCGAACTTTGTAATGAGCATAGTATTAAATATATTTTTGGTAAAATAGCAATGCTTTTTGTTACGGAAACAACATAAGAAAAATGTAGGAGAGAACACAATCTAGTTTACGTTTGTTTGGTTAGTATGACAACAGCAAATGAGGAAGAAAAGGGGCATAAAACTTCGCTCTTACTTTGAACAGATGCAGAGAAAGCCTGAGGTATTCAATATGTGTAATCCAAGTGAATTTTTTTTTTTTTAAGGCATTTAAATCATTGCACACAGTACACACTTTTCAATGTTTTTGTTTCAGATGATACGACTTATAAAACTATTAAATACACAGAGCAAATAAAATGAAGCTCAGATTCTTTTCGAAAAACGTGTACACCTTTACCCCCTCATTTTCTGAACTACTTTACTGAACCAGTTCTAAAACCACATGTCATTCTCCTTCTGCCCGATATGTTGGTGAGGCAGGAAATTCCACACGTGCCTTACAGTGCCAGACGGGTCTCTTTGTTCGGACTGCTCTAAGGTCACAACGGTCATCGCTAGTGCATGTAAACTTACCCTCCCAGTGGCTAGAACCCTGTTCTAAATATTTATGGCAGCTGCATCCCCTAGACGGTAGACGAGAGAGCATGGGAATTTTTTATAGTTGTGCCGTCACGGAGGCACGGCACGTCCAGGCAGTACTGCAGTGCTGCCGTCACCAGTGCACGGCTCGTCGTGAACGGGTCGACAGAGTTAATGTTATAAGTATTTTCCAATAGGGGTGCGTTCTAAATGTACAAAGAATTCATACGTTAAAGCTGGTGCCTCAAAAATAGCCTGCACAGTATTTTGCTTCAATACTGGAATTTTTTTTTTTCATATCACTGCATAAAACAATATGATCTGGAGTAATTTTGTTTCCACATAGCAAACTACGTTTTTTTTTTACATATTTTGTTTTAAATGCATTAAGTTTCCACCTGTACATTAATGAGAGTAATTTTTTTTATTACAGTTAAAATTCTCTTTGATTCTTTTAATATCAAACTGTTCTTTATTGACGTAATCTACCATACTATATTCGAAAGCTTTCCATATATGTGACTTCACTAAGTTACACTCTTCATGTACTGATAAGGGAAAATCAAACAGTTCTGAATCAAAACTATTTTTGGCTCCACGTTTAGCTGCCCTGTCTACTTTTTCATTATAATGAAAAGAACAATGTGAAGGAATCCAACAAAAAGCTACTTGGGTTCCTCTTGCAATTAGCATGTGTATCATGCAGCTTATCTCTATGATCATTTCAGGTCTTGTGTGCAATTGAAAAACTGTTAATGCCTGAAGAACTGATTTAGAATCAACACAGAACAGAATTTGAAATATTGTTTTTGGAAAGTTTAAAAGCTAATTTAAAGCCAGGAGTATTGCTGTTAATTCTGCTGTAAATATCGATTTATTAATTCCGATATAAAATGATTTCTCTACTCTTAAGTCTGGTATAAGAATGCACACACACTGTTTGTTTACCAATGCACGAACCGTCTGTGTATATTTTCAAATAATTTGAATAGTTGTTTTCAACATGACATTTGATATAGCTTGATAACAGATTTATGTTTCCATTTTTTTATATTGGTATGATCAATATCAAAATGTGCTTTATTCAGCTCCCAAGGTGGTATAGGAGAAAATAACGGTCTAATGGATAGCGCATTGTTATCGATTGAAACTCCAGAATCGGTAATACTTTTTGATGTGCAAGTTGCCAGTGTTTTTTTGAGAGAAGCTATAGATTTAGCTCTTTTAGGAAAATCAATATCTGACCTCATTTTTATTTCAGATGTAATGTGCGTTTTATTACTTGTACTCTTGATAACAACTTTACAACACGCTAACTCTCTGGTGTACTCTGTGTGTGTGTGTGTGTGTGTGTGTGTGTGTGTGTGTGTGTGTGTGTGTGTGTGTGTCAAACTAGTTTGAAATGTGTGCAGTTTATATTAGAAATGTGAACATTTTAAAGTTGAATGCCAAGAATGAGCAGTGTAATATTTACTTGATTTTACTTGTGTGTGTGTGTGTGTGTGTGTGTGTGTGTGTGTGTGTGTGTGTGTTTCCCTTGAGTTAAATGCTATTCAGGAATGCCCCCCCCCCCCCCCCCCCCCCCCCCCCCCCCCCCCCCCAGTGCACCGGCAACCACTCAGCCACCTCCCAATGTCGGATCACTGGTAGCATTGGTTTATTATTATTTATTACTATAATAATGTGCAAGGACTGATTTTACATTTGTGGACTGATTAATGAATTGTAAACTTGTATATCAACCATGTGTTCTCTTTGCAGATGAATCGGAACATGCTCATGCATCGAGAAAGGATCAATTGCCTGACCAATATGCTAAAGAACTGAGGTGGTTCAATGCTTCATTTGAGTGTCCGCCCATGGGGAAGGACCAATGGGCCACACTGTGCCATCTGATGTCACAGTTTCGTGACATCATTTTTGAAAATGACGCAAATGTAATGCTTCCTGAGTATGGTAAGTTTACGGGTTATGTGATGATGTGAGAAACATTTTGGTTTTTAGTAAAACAATATGGACAATGACCATTTATGTTACCCAAAAAATATCATAGAAGATAATGAAGAAAACCCATGTTTCCTGGCTGTACACTGGATGCTTCCTTTATGCCTTCCGAATTCAGCACCAATTTTGATAGCTGAAATATGGTATTGTCATGTATTAGTATAAAAGTGATGTGCTGAAGGGGTATGCCTTTTGCATACTTTAGAATAGAAAGAGATTGGATACTGTTTTCTTTGATATAGTGGGTATAGTGCAGCTGTATGAATATAATCGAGGTCTGTGTTTGAATTATGTTGATTGAAATGAGTGCCTGATTTATTGGTAAACATAAATTTTACGGCACTAGAGCAACTTTGTGTCTACTGCAATGCCAATAACCTACAAATACAGCATATTTATTGTGGGTTTCAGCTTCAACACCAAGTGAGTTGGCAGTGCTGTGTTCCCGGGGGGTTCTGGGGGCTGGGCTTCTGTCAAGCCATATCGTCTGGGTGCTTGATCAAGTTAACCGAACATCCAGGACATCGGTCGCTCTTTGCCTGAACACAGCCACCGTCAACGACCTCAAAGGGCTTCAGCAGAAAAGGAATCTCTGTGATGTAAAAAAAATAATCTTCATCTTAAATGTCGGCAATGACACTCGGGGGACCTTTGTGTCATCGGCGTCAAGATCAGGCTGTCACTGGGCCCTTGCAGTGGTGGATATCGCAGCGAGGGGGAACCCAACACCATCTATTGTGACAGCCTGGGTTGGGAATGCCCGCAGAACTTTTGCACCTGCGTCCAACCATTTTTACAATTTTTTGGATGTAGTGTTCTCAGTATGCTGGTTGCCTTGGCCCACGACACTGCTGCACAGAATGGTCCTCACCAATGCACTCATCTGTGCTTGAACTATCCTCTGCAGACATGTGGCAATGTCTGCGGAGTGATAGCAGTCATTGCAGCTGTCATTGCTGCACAAGAAAGATTGTTTAATTTGTTTACTGGTCCCCGTCAGCAGCAGAGGATGTTCCTGCATAATCCCACGCGATATGAAAGATATTTGCGGAGGGTGATCATGGCATGGTTTGTGTCGGGCTCTGTGAACTTGCACTACATTCTGCCCAGCAACAGCACAACCTGGTCAGAAACGGAGGCAGCACCTCCTGGCTCTCCACCACAGGAGAAGAAACCTGCATGGGGAGCAGCCCCTTCAAACACTTCATCCACACCAAAGCCATCTCCCTCTGGTGCTCCACCAAAGACATCTCCCTCTGTGCTCCACCAAAGACACCTCCCTCTGGTGCTCCACCAAAGACATCTCCCTCTGGTGCTCCACCAAAGACATCTCCCTCTGGTGCTCCACCAAAGACATCTCCCTCTGGTGCTCCACCAAAGACATCTCCCTCTGGTGCTCCACCAAAGCCACCTCCCTCTGGTGCTCCACCAAAGACATCTCCCTCTGGTGCTCCACCAAAGACAGCTCCCTCTGGTGCTCCACCAAAGACAGCTCCCCCTGGTGCTCCACCAAATGAGCCAGCTCCCTCTGGTGCTCCACCCAAATGAGCCAGCTCCCTCTGGTGCTCCACCAAATGAGCCAGCTCCCTCTGGTGCTCCACCAAATGAGCCAGCTCGCTCTGGTGCTCCACCAAATGAGCCAGCTCCCTCTGGTTGTCCACCAAATGAGCCTATTCCCCCGTCCATCACAAAACCACCAAAGAATCCACCTGGTGGATCCGACACTGATCCATCTTCCTTCCGAAAGGTAAAGAGACCAAGCAGGAATGTCCCTACTGTGATGCTCATCTCTCCAGGCGTGATGCCCTTGTACGTCATATAAAAAAATCCCACCCTGGTATGGAAGTACCCCACACTACAGGACATTTGTAACTGTCATCAGTGTGACTTTGTAGCGTATAATTTGAAGCAGTTGATTTATCACTACAATGCAGCACATGGGAAAAATTTCAATATTCAGTCAAAAACATTCCAGTGCAAACAAGAATTTGAAGTTTGGCGGTCAGATACAGAGAAAACTACTAATACTCGTTTTGTCAAGCAACGTGGGCCTGAGAAGGGACTGAAAATGTTACAGAGTTTTATTACTGTAATCGGTCTGAAATAAATGTAGCAAAGAGTGTGCCAGCAGACCAACGCAAGAGACACATAAAAACTCAGGGAACATCAAAATTAAAGGAAAATGTACTTGCCACATGACGGTCACAACATACATTCATACTGGAAAAGTTACCGCTGTCTTTTGTTTAGACCACACTGGTCACGAGACAGAATTTGTCATTTAAAACTGTCACTTGAAATGCGCTCATTTGTTGCTGCAAAGGTATCCGCTGGTGTAGAAGATACAAAGCTGCTTAGAGAAATTAGAGATCAGTTTAGTACAATTGACAGGGACACCCTACTTACAAGGAAAGATATACAGAACATAAAACGTGAATACAAAATTTCTCACTCTCAGAAGGATTCAAATGATGCATGCAGCGTTTCAGCTTTGGGTTGAAGCGTTAAAAGAGAACAGTGATAATCCCATTATTTATTTTAAAATGCAAGGGCAGTCAGATCCCAGTAATAATCTGCTGAAGGATGATTTTTTACTTTGCATTCAAACAGCATTCCAAAGAGACATGATGAAACATTTTTCTCGTGACATGATATTCATTGACTCCACTCACTCCACAACACAATACCAATTCCTCTTGACAACCATACTTGTAGCTGATGATTTCGGTGAGGGGATTCCTGTAGCATGGGCAATTTCTAACAAGGAAGACACTTCTATACTTGAAGTTTTTCTACATGCTGTTAAAGCAGCAAATAATGGTGAGGATTATCAGACAAACACTTTTATGAGTGACTTAGCATCTTCATTCTATAATGCCTGGTGTGCAGTATTTCCAGTGCCTAAGAGAAGATTATATTGTACCTGGCATGTGGATAAAGCTTGGAGAAAGAAACTGAGAGAGTCAGTGCCAGATACGGAGGAGCAGGCTCAACTGTATTACATGTTGTGCATGTTGAGAAGTGAGGTAGAGGAGGGAATTTTCCGGAAAAAAATGACAGAATTTGAAGAATATTGTAACCAGAACTTTCAATTTCCATAATTATTTTCCAAAGTGAATACGTCAGAGAAAACAGAGTTTTGTATTGGGCAGCATGTTTTCGTAAGGGTTTTTTTGCGAACACCAACATGTATGTGGAATCATTCCATCGTGTGTTGAAAGATATCTATTTTCAAAGAAAGCAGAACAAACGTGTTGATAGTCTCCTCTTCGTTCTCCTCCAGCTTGCAAGACAAAGCTTGTGAACAGCTGCATAAATGCCATATGGGGAAGATGACACACAGGCTCCGTGAAATTCTTATCAGACATAAGAGTGCTTTGACATATAAAATATTGAAAAACATGGTATTGAATGGATTGTATTTTCTGCAGAGCGCAATGATGTGCAGTATTATGTAATCCCAAATGAAACCTGTCCAGAATGCAAGTGTAAACAGACCTGCACAGATTGTGGTGTTTGCCCTCACATGTTTTCATGCACATGTGTGGATTTTTTAACTCGAACGATACCCTGTAAACATATACATGCAGTTCAAATGGCCAGGGCAAACAGCAGAACATGTGACAATTCAAAGGAGGAACCTGATCAGGCTGATGAAGACATTTTGCCTGACAATGAGAGGAATGCACATGATGAAAATTTCACTGGAATGATGATACTGATTTTGCACAGTATGTATGCAAGAAAGATCCACCAAGTTCTTTAGATTTGAATCAGTTGCACACACAGGCACTGCAAAGCACTGAATAATCTGATAGATTTTACAAAGCACACAAAAAACATTGATGCTGTGAAAAGTATTATTACAAATGTCTCATCAGCATTATCAATTGCCAAAGGTTTTGAAGCATTAAGAACATGTGACAAGCCTGACATAAAGTTTGAAGTAAAAGAACCAGTTACTGGAAACAAACACTTTGAAGCACAGAGAAAATTCTATGCAACGAAAAGAAAACCAGGCAGAAGTAGACTTAGACTTAGCAAACCTGATTCAAAGCAAACTGAGGAAATAAAACTGAAACTTAGTCAAATCACACCAAATGTTTGTGCTGTATGTCTGTGCAAAGAGGATAAAGGCACTGCTGAAGAAATACTTTGGCGACAGTGCAACTCATGAAGGAAGGATGGGTGCATGTCCAGTGTGACCAAACAACAGGCGGTGATGAATATCAATGCACTCTTTGTACATCTAGGCAACTAAAGCAAAGATAGTTATGTAGGTCGTTTAGGGAAGAGTGAGACAGGGGCTGAACAGTGGTTGATTATGAAGCAATGCTAGTATATTTCATCCCATCTCAGGGATGGATTTAAAATGCCAATGAGACATTGTCTCCTTGACCAGTCATTTTTATGAGACATTTTCATATTCTATGTGAATAATTAAACATGTCACGGGCTGGCATGTCAGAATTTACTACTCAAGTATCACATAGACGTTGATATGTGTGCATGGCATTGTCATGATGTGTTCTTGTGGATTTGCAAATTATCAACATTACAAGAAATAAAGAATTTTGTGATCTTCTGAACTCTCCTGTTGAATTGTTCACTCCACAGACAATACAACACAATTGAAAACACACACACACACACACACACACACACACACACACACACACACACAGTCACACACAAGAACAACAACAACACAGATAAACATGACTACACGGGTCACCACTACAGAAGTCACTGCAAAACTTGTATTTGTCAAATCCCAAGAACTGAAGCCACTGACAGGAAATCTCTCCCACCAAAAGTCACATTCTGATTCAATTTACCTTTAATTGTTCCTGTAAACCTTGTCGTCTGGCAACACTTGAATTTAGACTCACATCATACACTCACATCATATACTGAACCGTTACTCCAAGCATAATGACAAATGTGACTGTAGGTGATTGATTGTCCACACAACAAACCAACAGACCTTTGTGCTGAAACGAAGGACGCAAAATCTTGCCCTCAAAGTAGGAAGCGATGCCCAAAATACTTTCATTAGAATAGCTCTACTGGGACAATTTAGTACGCGGTCATTGTTGAGACAAAATGTGTTAAGATGCAGTTAAGCACTCAAATAGACAGTCTGTGACTGTACAAGTTTTCGGTTCAACTCAACAGTCGGACACTGTATACGCAGTCATTGTTGAGACAAAAATGTGTTAAGATGCAGTTAAGCACTCAAATAGACAGTCTGTGACTGTACAAGTTTCGGTTCAACTCAACAGTCGGACACTGTATGCATACGACAAAATCGAAAACACGCAAACGGAAGTGCAGACGAAAAACAAACATGACAAAGACGGCGAGTTTGAAGCGTTTTGTGAACCTTGCCAAAAACATGTCTACTTTGGTAGTCGTGGCTTTGTGGCAATCAGAGATCACAAGGAGCGACCCAGTCATCAACAGAAAATTACAACATTACAGCATGTTTTCAGATCATTGGGTATGCAACAATCTACGTTTCATTTCCAATGATAGTTTGACTCCTACTCTGATTTTTCTACAAGTTCCATTTCCATGATGGTTTGATTCAAAAACTCCGATTTACTTAATAGGAAAAATGAGTACTTTGAAGTCCTTTTTTACAAAAAAAAAAAAAAAAAAAAAAAAGATAAACACTCAATTTTTCGAGTTTTAGACCTTCATCAGGAAACAGTAAACACAAGGGGAAAACAGGATAACAAAACAACGGAGGAAAAAAAACAGAAAAAGTTTGAACCCACTTCGACTAGCAGTCTTCAAGGCAGGGGGAAAAAAACGTCAAAGTGATGAAAAAGAACATAAAAAAGAACAAATGACATCAAAACAAATTGATGTCACAACAGTATTGTGTAACACTTTTCCTCTGGTAGCACAGCATAATGCAAACATTTGCTACATGTGTTAGGTCTGTTAGGTTTCTGCTAACAGCCCCCCTATGAAATCCTTTTCCCACCCCCCCCCCCCCCCCCCCCCCCCCCCCCCCCCCACACACACACACACACACACACACACACACATCCAATATACTTCCCCTCTCCTCCTCCTCCCCAACACCCCCCACCCACCCCAACCTCACCCCACACACACATACCCCCCACACCCCCCCCCCCCCCCCCCCCTTACCCCCCCCCCCCCCCCCACACACACACACACACCCCAACACACACACACACACACACACAAACTGGTCAAAAGGGGGGGGGGGGGGGGGGGTATTTGGGGGGGGAGGGGGAAGTGGGGGTGGGGGGGGGGGGGGGGGGGGGGGGGGTTGTGTGTGGGGTACTGTTGTGACATCAATTTGTTTTGATGTCATTTGTTCTTTTATGTTCTTTTTTTGTCTTTTTTGTGTTGTGTTTACTGTTAAGTGTTTCCCGATGAAGGGTCTTAGACCCGAAAGCTTGAGTGTGTGTGTGTGTGTGTTTAAAGGACTTGAAAGTAATCATTTTTCATATTGTGTTTATTGCAGTCCAGCAGTTGTTTTTATACATCTGGTTTACTTAGTTTGATTCCCACTCAGATTTACTTGTCTACAGGCCTTATTCTTTATGTCCTGAAAGCACTGTTTGTCAAATTTTTCTACAGCTACAGTTCTGAGGATTCACAGGATTCATCATACTAAATGTTTGCTCTGTCTCAATTGACATAGTTTCTTTCCATGTCAGTCTCAGTCTCCATGGCGTTGAAAGTTGTTTTATGGAATGAGTTGTTTAGAAGCAAGAAAAGTGATTTCTAAAGATTTTTTATGCCTTATTTAGTACAAAATATGCTTCAGCTTCTTCAGGGGGGCGCGCCCCCTGACCCCCGCCATATTGTTGCCCCTGGACCCCACTGGGGGCCTACGGCAACCCACAGACCCCCCCCCCGCCGATCTCCTCTTTTTTTAAAAAAACTGTTTTCATACAAGCCAGGATGGCGCGTTGTAACTTGTTCGCTTTGTTAAAGAGAGCTGAACTAGACCAGTCAGCACTGTTTGAATCCCTGCACTGCTAGAAGCCTGTTGATGCTGAAGGAGCTCTGGACTACATTCAGAGCAGACTGGATTTCTTGATCAGATCAATGTTTTTACCCCATTTCATTTGAAATCAACCTACATGGATTTTATTTTTGAGGGCATGACAGGCCTGATTAGTGAGATGTCATGTGCACTGTGGTGAGCTAGGTCATAAACAGCAAGATAAGAGATGCATAAAGTGACAGTGATTGTGTCTATATCAAAGGCTGTTCTTTCATTTTAAAGTTTTGTATATATGTGTATAGTGTGTGCTTGTGTGTGTGACTGTTGAGACAAAACTTTTTGTTCTAATAAAGAAATTTATTTAATGTACGAGTGCGTATGTGTACTGTTAATGTGTGTGTGTGTGTGTGTGTGTGCAGTTATTTTCTTTTGGCTTTCTTTGCTTCTTGCATAATACTTTGCCAGTCATGAGGACTATGAAAAGTCTTCAAAACTGCTTAGATACCATTTTGACCCGGGGGCTTCACTCCCCTGAATCGCCCACCAGGGCGTTGACCCTGGACCCCACCAGACCGTAAATGGCCTCCGGACCCGGACCTTTTTCAGAAGTTTTTCGAGACAGCTGTTCTCCAGCTTGCTTTTAGTTGTCAGTGGCAACAGTGTTATTGGAGATTGGTGTGGAGTGGTTCTCTCAATCAAGTTATCAAAGGAGTTTATTTTTGTGTCTGACAATTATTTTAGCTGATTTTTTTTTTTTTTTAAGTAACTGTTATTTCTTTCTTACATTGTTCTTTTATTTGGATGTGTTTTTCAGTTGCACTGTCAGTGGACTTTGTTTCTTGAAAGTATTAGTCTGATTGTATGGCTATTGGAGTGTCTTTTTCCAGTGGAACTATCATTAGAGTTTGTTTTTCAATATTACGATTATTGGAGTCCGTTTCTCAATAACATTACCATTTGAGTTTGTTTTTCAGTGATACTGATAAGTTTGTCTTTGATTGACACTATCATTTGACTTTACTTTTCATTGATACTGTCATTCTGAGTTTGTATTTCAGGGATGCTATCGCTACAGTGTATTTTTCAGTGATACCATTATTTTAGTTTTGTGTGTGAGTGTAATGTTCTAATTGTCATTTGAGTTTTGTTTCAGTGATACCGTTCTCTGTGTTTTTTCAGTGTCAAGGTCTTTTATCTTCGTTTTTCAATAACATCATCATTTCAGTTTATTTTAATAATGCTATCATATGAGTGTGTTCAGCGTTCCCAGAGACGTACGCATGTGCTGATTTGAAGATCTGAAGTTCAGCTCAGACACACATACTGTGTGCATCATTGTGACACACATCATTTTCAAATTGAGTGTTCAGGCCAGTTGGCCAGTACAACTACAGAACAAGCAAGAGTTCTTGCACTGCTCAGCTCATGAGTTCATGTGCAAGCATTCTTGTGTCAAAATGTTTTTCTAGTGATTCATCACTCGGGCAAGAATGAGATTGAGTGAATCCCTGGTGGAAGAAAAAGAAGAACAAACTTGAGGCCCGTTCATTATTGCCCTCAGCTGCTTCTGCTTCAGTTAGTAGACCCACATTTGGCCATGTTGGTGACAGCATCTGATCAGAGCTGTGGTGAAACTTAAATGAACTGAGGAAGAAAATCAGTCCTGAAAATAATGTATGTCTTATATACAGTGAAGTTCGATTAGTCGTATTAAATAATTCGAAATGATGAGAGAGATGTGAAAAAGTGAAAGAATACTAAATACCCCTTACAAATATGCGTGCGCGTGCGCACACATACACACACACACACACACACAGAGAAAGTCCGTGAGGTAGGGTTGGAGTGGAGGAGGGAAGTAGAGGGGGGTGGGGGTGGGGGGTCTGAGTGGATTGGAAGTGAAAAAGGTGGGGAAAAAAAATGGGGGGGTTAGGTGGAAGGTGGCAACAGAAACAAACTAGAGAAGTGAGAGGGATGGAAAGACTCAAAGAAAGAGTGGGTGTGTGGGTGGTAAGGGAATGCAAGCCTGGGGGGGGGGGGGGGGGGGGGGGGGGGGGGGGGGGGGGGCTGAAAGGAAACTCTCTCTCTCCCTCTCTCTCTTTTTTCTCTCTCTCTCTCTTGGGGGAATTCCTGCACACAGAACCATTATTGTCACTTGTCATTTCTTTTTTTTCCCTGCATGTCAGGGGCTCCACTTTGCAAACTCAGGTGATTCCAGGGAAATATGAAAATGTCACCTTGTTATATATGCTGAGATGTTCCGGATTCTTATCACAGCAAGAGACTTCCTTTGTTATGTGCGGAGAAATTCCCCAGATTTTCATTTTGACAAGTGACAAGACTGGTTGTGTGTGCAGGAATTCCCCCAATTTAATTCCGATTGAAGGTGACTGGACTGGATATGTGTGCAGAAATTCTTGTTCTCATTCTGACAAGAGATGTGTGTGTAGAAATTCACCCAATTCATTCTGATAAGGGACTTGTTATGTGTGCAGTTCTGATTCTGTTGTTGTTGTGTCGTACCCTGGCTAAAAGACTCCAGGGATCATCCGAGAACAGCTGAAGTACTTGAACACTATGGTACAAATGCATCAGCTGGGGATGAGAACATTATGTGAGTGACCGTTTTTGATTACCCCGCTACATGGGCAGCCACACTCCGACTTAAGGGATTTTGGAGAGTGATAACGTTATGCTAGGAGCTTGCCATAACTGATGCCAATCCCCGCATAACTATGCTGAGCATAACAACATTTGATGTAGCCTTGTGTTCTAGCCTATGTCAGTTAGCCTGGCGCAGCCTTAAAACCAAGGCAGAATTCTGATTCTCATTCTGACAGGAGATGTGTGTATAGAAATTCATCCAATTCATCCTGATAAGGGAATTTGTTATGTATGCAGAAATTCTGATTCTCATTCTGACAGGAGACTTGTGGGTATAGAAATTCCCCTAATTCATTCTGATATGGGACTTTTTTTTGTGTGCAGAAATTCTGCTTCTTATCCTGGCAAGTGACTTGACTTGCAGCAAGTGCTGAATTTTGATTCCTCATTCTAACAAGTGACATGCTGTGCTGTGTGTGCAGAAATTCCCATGGGGTGATGGGAACCACACTCTATTCCACAATGGGCACCTTAACCCTCTACCTGAGGGCTATGAGGAGGAGCATTAGGTAGTCACAGTCGTCACATTTCCTGGTGGTAGGAGTGACCTCCCCTGCCAGGCTGCTGTGAAGAGTCGACACTCTGGTCCAGGTTTTGACTGCTCATGTCGCTCAGGATCAATATTTTATAGACAGTCAGGAAAATAAATCATTTTGATTATTCAGCTCGTTTGTTTGTCATGGAGGTGAATGAAACTGGAGTGTCTGTGGCTGTATACATGTACGTTGTAGAGACAGCAAACACCACTGAACCTACAGTCTGTTCATGTTGACACGGTGAAAAAAGGAGGAATGTTGGTAATGTACGATTACTTTTGTTTTCTTAAATATATGGGTAATATGATTTCCATGTACTATTGTGGAAGATCTTTGGAAAAAAAAAAAAAAAAAAAACCAACATTTCAGCGCCTCCTTTGAACAGATTCAGTAACTTAGTTTCAAAGTGAGGTGACTACAGGCAGAAACTGAAACAAATTTTAAGAATTCTTACTGAGTCAGTTGAAAACAAGGACAAACAAATCACAAGACAAAACACATAGGTCTCTTCAGGCAAGATGAACAACATTAAGAACAATGAGAACGGAAGAACGAGCAATCGCTCATCTTCTCGTTCTTCGTTTTCATTGTTCTGAATGTTGTTTGTCTTGCCTGAAGAAGACCTAAGAGGTCGAAATGTGTTGTTTTTTGTCTTGTACATTGTTTGTCCTTGTTTTGGCGGACTCACAAAGTATTATTCTTAAAGTTTGCTTCAGTAAGTGAGGAAGCATATCCTAGCACAAGGAAGATCAGTGGGACATTTTATAAATCTGTAAGACTAAACGTCAGAATGCTGAGAAAAGAATGTATTACACACAGGTACTACCATTTGGGGGGAAAAGGATAGTTGTAAGCTATGCAAACTGAAGTATTACTTCATAGTGATAGCTCAAGGAAAATCGATGTGAAGTTTGGAAATTTATGGGACAACGTATGAGGATGCTTAGGAAATGTTTTATTGTTTTTGTTTACTGTTAACTGCTTGGATCCATTTTCTTAAAAGAAGAAAAAAGACTTGCTGCTGGGAAAGAGGGGGGGGGGGGGGGCAATGTGGACTTTATAAACAAGTTATGTAGAATTGGGGAAAAAAAAAAAAAAAAAAAAAAACACTTTTTATGTGTTTGTGTGTGTGTATGAGTGTGTGTGTGTGTGTGTTGTTTCTTTCTTCCTCAGAGTGATAGCTTGTAACTTAAGAGTTCGAACTGAAACAACCTCATTTACTGGCTTAATCAGTTGAAATGGACTGCACTCGCAGTTTGTTGCTACTGACCTCAGTTAGTGAGTGTTCTCTTTGTCCAGGTGTGGTACCATAGCGAAATCTTCATTTTCCAGGTGTAGCACTAAAGAGAATTTTCATTGTCCAGGTGTAATACCAAGAGAAATCTTCATTGTCCAGGTGTAGTACCATAGAGAAATCTTCATTGTCCAGGTGTAGTACAATAGAGAAATCTTCATTGTTGCTGTTGTGATTGTTCTCTTTGTCCAGGTATAATACCACAGGGAAATCTCCTTTGCTGCTGACTGTGCTCTTTGGCCAGGTGTAAAACCTTAAAGAAATCTTTGCTGCTGTGACTATTCTTTTTGTCCAGGTGTAGTACCATAGAAAAATCTTCATGTCTAGGTGTAGTACTGTAGAGAATCTTCATTGTCCAGGTGTGTAGTACCATAGCAAAATCTTCATTGTCTAGGTGTAATACCACAAAGAAATCTTCACTGTTGCTGTGAGAGTTCTCTTTGTCCATGTGTAGTGCCATAGAGAAATCTTCATTGTCCAGATGTAGTACCATAGAGAAATCTTCATGCCATTTGGAAGAATCCCTGAAGTTTTGTATCGGAAATGTTAAAACTATACTGGTGAAAACATTGCGATAGAACAATGCTGAAAATGTCTGTAAAGATCGATTCGTTCAGTGTATGTTCATGTAAGTCATGGCATGCCAAATTTTCTACTTTAATGTTCACCTGTTATTGCTTTTTTATTGACAATGTCATTTTAGTGTGCCCAAATTGATACATGTGCAAGTTATTTAGATTCATGGGTTTCTCATTTTGCATGGGACTTTTTTGTGTTTTAACTTTTCTAAACAGAAAAAAAAAAAAAATGAGTAGAAAACAAAAGACTACACTAGTAACCTAGATGATCAAATCATTTTATGCAAGAGCTTGTAAAGTGATGGGAAGTACAGGATACAAAAAACAAAATGCAGGGAAACTTTAAAAAGACAAATAAAAAAGACATAGAAGGTGCAAAATAACTTGCAGTGCAACACAGGACATATAACAAACAAGTGAATAGTTGACACAGTCTTCTTCAGAGGTCGCACACGAAATACATGAAAATACACAAAATGATCAACATCAGTTTCATGCATTTTCATGTATGTTATTAGCTCATCTGAACAAGACCTATTTGTCAGCAGTTCACTGTTTGTTTCATATGGTTTGTCACTGTGCACTTTCTTTGGTATTTACTGGTTACGTAGCTTCACAGGAAGTAATATTTCAACGTTTCAAAACTTTACAGACCGCGAGTTGTATGAAAGGCTCGTTTCTTGCGTGATTCTCATTAGCTGAAGTCTAGCCACCTGCGACAAAGAAACAATATCAGATTGGTATTTTAATCATGTTATATTTGAGATGAACGGCAGTGGAAGTGGCCATTATCACCAAGGCAGTGAAGTTCTGTGTTTTCTGCCTGGAACCATGGCCGCACATTAAATGACACGTGTGTCATCGCTACACACTTCTGCTGCGTAGCTTGACACATTGGTCGACACACAGTTCCATGAGACTGATCACCCCACATCAAGTGAATGTTGGGTTTTTAAGCGACCTGCTCATACATTGCAAGTATGAATGTGTCGGAAAACAAAAATAAAGGGAAGTAATTATATAGATTTTGTTACATCATAGAAAGACGAAGGACAAAGGGTGGATGGGACCAGTAGGAATGGAAGCATGTTGATCTTGTTTGTCTGATCAAACTCATTATCATATTAGACGAATTTGACTCTACAGTATATCAGTTTCAGTTTAATCAAAGAAGCCTCACTGCGTGCGGACTAGTCCATATACGCTATACCACATCCGCCAAGTTTTGAGACCACACTGCGCCGTGATTTTAAACTGATGGATAAATGAATTGATGACTAAGATGAGAGAATTTAAGATGAGGTTCCCAAGGCTACTAATTAGCAGATGTCTGACCTACACATTAGCTCAACGCGCTCTCAGACCTGGAGTACCTGCCTAACAGTAGTTGTGCCTTTTTTTTTTTTTTGATCATTGTATATGTGTGTAGTAAATGTACATGTGTGTATGGATGTGTGGGCATGGGCCCATATGTGTGCGTGAGTGCATGTGTGTGAGCATATGTATGAGTGTGTGTGCATACATGTATGCACTCTTTTGTGTGTTTGTGTTTTACGCACACACACACACACACAAACACGTGTGCGCACATACACACACATGCAGTGTAACACAGTCACATACATGACATTTATATCTTTTATCCATCTCCCAGCCCTCCCTGTGAAAGCTGCCTGGCTCTTTCTGTTGTATTGTGACCAGGATCAAGTTGCTGAAGAGATGATGGAGGCTTTGCCAGAGATGATGGAGAAGAAAAAAAAGAAAAAGAAAGACGGTAAAGGCAATTATCAGGATGGCCCAGCAAGAAGTTCACATGATATCTCTGGCTAGATGTATAGGTCTCCTGCAACATAGATCTGTGCCCCTGGTCCTTGCTGTTTGTGCCCCTTGTCCCTGTTACCTGTGCCCTTTGGTATATGTCTCCCCTGTCCTGGCTATTCGTCCCATGTCCTGTTACCTGTGCCCTTGTCCTGATGATGTGTGCTCCTTGTGCTAGTGATTTGTGCTGGTGATCTGCGTCTGGTGATCTGTGCTCCTTTGTGCTAGTGATCTGTTTCCGATGATTTGTGCTAGTGATCTGTGTCTGATGATCTGTGCTCCTTGTGCTAGTGATCTGTGTCTGATGATCTGCGCTAGTGGTCCGTGTCTGATGATCTGTGCTCCTTGTGCTAGTGATCTGTGTCTGATGATTTGTGCTAGCAATCTGTGTCTGGTGATCTGTGCTCCCTGTGCTAGTGATCTGTCTGATGATCTGTGCTCCTTGTGCTAGTGATTTGTGCTAGTGATCTGTGCTCCTTGTGCTGGTGTCATCCTCTCACTGATGTAGTCACTGGTGCAGCGTCATATTTCTCTTTCCTTCCGCCTCTTGTTCACCTTCTCCTGTTCTTTCTCTTCTCCTTTTTCTTTTACAATGTTTGGAGTAAAAAATCAACAGGCTACTCTTTTCCTTTCACACATGTGCATACACTTGCTACAACAGGCAACAACTCTGTAAACACCAGCAATTCAGTACAGATGTATTTATTTGCAAAAACTTGCGTCAGTACGCTTGATCCTGCCCCAAATACCGTCGCTTGAGAGCAGAGGACCCAATTCATGAACAAAAGTTAAATCAATTCATTTTGGACACATGACAAGCATGAATGACTTGTCACCTTGTCAAATTAACATCGCTCAAAGAAAACACACTTTGCCTAGCGAGTCTATATACGAACTCACACACATATATACTAAATCAAACTACTTGACTATATATACCTGTCAGATTCTGAAAAAATTTTTAAAAAGAAAAAAACCCTACAGTACACGCATAACAAATAGCTTAAAATAATACGTAGTAAAACAGCAAGTAGTGGCATCAAAACAAAACAAAACAAACAAAAAAAAAGGATAGGAAATAGGAAAAAAAAAGAAATTGACAAGGATGGCTCAAAAGGAAAGGGTAAAACTGGAAGCAACTGTCACATCCAAAGGCAGCTAGAAGTCTTAGAATCAGAGGCCTTCATGTGCTTATTTTCAAATTTGTGTACCTAAATTCAGCGGTCGTCAAGACCAGTTCTCAAGTGTGTTCTGTGGCTTTGATGGTCAATGGCCGAACACAGACGTCCAGGACAGCGAGGGCATTTTGCACAAACCACAGCGTGGGTGACCACAAACTAAGATCACAGACCATCTCTTCAACAAACAGGTGACAAGTGGTGATCATCAGATGGAGGTCTGGTCACCGCTTCATGCACACAGGCTGCTCAAGTCCTGTGATCTGAAAGAACAGACCCCTAACCCTGCACTACAGATGTGCCCTCTCCTGCAAGAACAGACCCCTAACCCTGCACTGCAGATGTGCCCTCTCCTCTGCCTGACCAGACCCCTAACCCTGCACTGCAGATGTGCCCTCTCCTCTGCCTGAACAGACCCCTAACCCTGCACTGCAGATGTGCCCTCTCCTCTGCCTGAACAGACACCTAACCCTGCACTACAGACGTGCCTTCGCCTGCATGAACAGACCTCTAGACCTCTAACCCTGCACTACAGACGTGTCTTCGCCTGCATGAACAGACCTCTAACCCTGCACTACAGATGTGCCCTCTCCTCTGCCTGAACAACAGACCTCTAACCCTGCACTGCAGATGTGCCCTCTCCTGGAAGAACAGACCTCTAATCCTGCACTACAGATGTGCCCTCTCCTCTGCCTGAACAGACCTCTAATCCTGCACTACAGATGTGCCCTCTCCTGGAAGAACAGACCTCTAACCCTGCACTACAGATGTGCCCTCTCCTCTGCCTGAACAGACCTCTAATCCTGCACTACAGATGTGCCCTCTCCTCTGCCTGAACAGACCTCTAACCCTGCACTGCAGATGTGCCTCTCTCCTGGAAGAACAGACCTCTAACCCTGCACTACAGATGTGCCCTCTCCTCTGCCTGAACAGACCTCTAATCCTGCACTACAGATGTGCCCCTCTGCCTCTCCTCTGCCTGAACAGACCTCTAACCCTGCACTACAGATGTGCACTCTCCTCTGCTGCATGAAAGACCTCTTATCCTGCACTACAGGCCTGCCTTCTGATGATCAATACGACTAAGTGTGGCCAACATTCACTCCGGGCAAGACTATACCGTTAAGCAGAAAAACTGGGCGGCCATGACTTCATTCCTCTGCCACCTGGAAAGATATTGTCAACCACCACCCCCCCAACACTTCTCCCATCCCCATTCTTCTCCCCTTTCCCCTCTCCCTCACCCAACATCCTAACACCTGACACCAGTAAATCCCAGAGACCCTGAAAACCAATGGTCATGATTCTGCACGTGTTTCAATGCTCCTGACCTTACAGGTGACCTTGATGTCACCCAAGAAAACGTCTCCCATTCTCTGGCTAGGCAGGCCCTGCTCTTGTTATGACCTTGGTTGCCATTCTCTATGGCCACGCCCCCTGGTCAGTCGTCCATTTGGGCAAGGTCATGAGGATTTCCTTTGCGATGGCATGGTGGTGCCCCCTGATGGGAGCACCGACTGACGTTGGCTCAGCCACCAGCCAGTCGCTGTCATCGGTGGGAGGGTCGGAACATGGCGTCCCGCTAGGAAGGATCAGAGGAGGTTCCAATGAACCCCCCACCAAAGACCTTTGGAAGCAGTGAAGGATTTTCTCTGGTGGGTTTCCTCATGACATGACATGATTACTACTGCTTCGAATGCACTGCAGTGCTGGTGCTGTCACACAACCAACCTGGCTGTGGCTGTAGTCATGGGGGGGGGGGGGGGGGGCAGAATGATAGGCACAGGAGTCATGCCTCTTTGGAGGCAGAGGACATGGCAAGAAAGGAAACAACTTGAGAAGAAAATGAACGCTGGACTTCTCTCCTCTGCAAAGAAAACTGGCGGGTGGGGGGGAAAGAGGGCGGGGGTGGGGTGTGAAAAGTGACCATTCCTTTTTCTACAATGAAAATTGTTTCAAGTGGAACTTCACTCTATTTTTCTACTCTAGAACAACGAAAAAGAGGTTTAAGGGAGAGAAATGCAAAATCTACTTCTTTTTCAACAACGAAAAATGGCTTGAAATGGAAAATTTACCTCTCCTGTGTACTACAATGAAAAATGATTTCAGGGGGAAATGGAAAGACTATTTCATTCCTTTTCTACAATTAAAACAAAAAGGTCTGAAGGGGAAATGGAAATCGCAGCCCACTTCATCAGATACTTCCCACATGTACTAAACACACACAGTCTGCCTTATCATGCATTTCCCACATGTCCTGACACACACAGTCTGCTTCATCACATACTTCCCACATGTACTAAATTCAAATCTGCCTCATCACATACTACCCACATGTACTTCTTCATACGCAGGCTGATACTCCTGCGGACACTCCCTATATATGGACAGGCAAGTATTTTGTGTGTATGACCGTTCTTTATCCATTCAGGCAGCCATACTCCCATCTTCGGGAAAGGTGTGTGCTATGTGTAACGAGTCATCCATACCAACGGCCAAACTGGCCTTCCCTTCCGAAAGTTGGTGATGGGATTTTATGTGTGTGCAAGATGTTATGCAAGATGTTCACACACGGAACCTCGGTTTATAGTCTCAGTTGAAGGACTGTATGGGAAATGGAGTCGGAATTAATGTTAACTCCGAGGGAAAAATCCCCCTATACCGAAACAGCCCAGCGGAGATTCGAACCCGCAACCCTTGGATTACGAGTCTGGCACTCTACCAACAGAGCTATTTCGGCCCCCATCCACCACATATACTAAACACATAGTCTGCCTCATCACGTACTTCGCACATATACTAAACACACTCAGTCTGCCTCACCACATACTTCCCACATATACTAAACACTCAGTCTGCTCATCATAATATATAATAATAATAATGAATACTTATATAGCGCCTACTCTCGGCTAGAGACCAAGGTCTAAGTGCTTTACAATCAACACTCGTTTACACAACGGGCTGCCTACCTGGGTAGTATCGACTGATGAGCTGCCAGCTGGCGCTTCATTCAGTCGTTTCCCGTGTCATCCAGTCAATATCGTTCAATATCGTTCACTCAGTTTCCTTACTTCCTTCATTCTTTCCATTTCTCACGCAGGGTGCATGCTATGTGTAACGTGTCATCCATACCAACCGCCAAATTGGCCTTCTCTTCCGAAAGTTGGTGATGGGATTTTACATGTGTGCAAGATATTATGCGTGTGTTCACACACGGAACCTCGGTTTTAAAGTCTCATTTGAAGGACTGTATGGGAAATGGAGTCAGAACCAATGTTAACTCCGAGGGAAAAATCCCCCTGTACCGAAACGCCGTGGCGGAGATTCGAACCCGCAATCCCAGGATCACCAAGATTACGAGTCCGGCGCTCTACCAACTGAGCTATTCCAGCTCCCAACATCACATACTTCCCACATGTACTAAACAGTCTGCCTAATCACATACTTCCCACATGTACTAAACACACAGTCTGCCTAATCACATACTTCCCACATGTACTAACACACAGTCTGCCTCATCACATGCTTCCCACATGAACTAAACACAAACACACACAGTCTGACTCACCACACACTTCCCACATGTACTAAACTCACAGTCTGCCTCATAACATACTTCCCACATGAACTAAACACACACACAGTCTGCCTCATCACATTACTTCCCATATGTACTAAACGCACACAGAAAGCACCAACATCAAGACAACGACCAATCCACTTAAGTCTCCTTCTCTCTGTCCCTCTCTCTGTCCACATCAAGGCACTGGCAAGCACACAACACTCTCTGTCTCTGCCCTCAGCTCAAGTCCCATCTCTCCATCTCCAGGGGATCATCATTCACCAGGAATTCATCGTAATCTTCATCGTCATCAAAAAAATCATCGTAAGCCCGGAGATCATCTGAAAACACACAAGGATCTTGGTCATTACATGCAGACGAAAATCTCACTGAAACACACAAAGGTCTTGGTCGTTAAGTACTGTGCCAAGCCACACTGAAACACATAAGGATCTTTGTCGTTATACAAAATGCACGACTTCACTGAAACGCTCGAAGACCTTGGTCATAATGCAGAGTGCAAAACCTCACTGGAACACAAGAATCGTGGTCATAATACAGAGTGTAAAACCTCACTGTCTGAAACCTACAAGGATTATGGTCGTAATGCCATGGGTACTCCCAGCAGATTTATTACAACAAAAAAAACAACAAAAAAAACCCTGAAACTGAAAGCTGCAACAAAAACGCTTTTTGGAAGGCAAATGAAAGGCTCTCCTTGAATGGAAAATTAGGCCTGAAATTAAAGCTAAAAAGTTCATAAATAAATACATAAAACACACTAAAATACACTTTCCAGAAGTAAATCAAAGATCATTTTTTTTCTCATTTACATTTTTCAATTTTCATCTACGTGTACCTTTCATATCTTTTAATCTCCCATACACTGTAGATTTCATCCTGAAGTGAAGAGGTACTCAAGACTTGTCTTCTGAAGTCCCTATGAGTTATACCCCTGACGGAAGTCACTGAAAACTAGAGTTACTACATGAATGTATTTTGACAGATGGCTGCAGATGTACTTGGTGTAAGAAGCCCCAATACAGGTATTCTACAGATGCAGTCTCTGTATTCAATTTGAAATCGCCACACAAGAGGAATGAAGCCACTGTAAAACTTGCTGTCACCATTTGAAATCTGAGGAAGTCTGACGTCTCAAACAAACGGGAACAGAAAGCCACCCCTGGCATGTCCATCTTCTGCAGCCACAGGCCACATGTTCCGCTGTTTGTTTTCTTTCCCATCAGCCATAATACTACAAATCACACATTATCACTACTGTACAATACCACAATGTGGACCATTATAAATTACCACATTATCATTGCGGTACAATACTACAATATAGACCATTACAAATCACAGGACCACTGCAGTACAACACTACAATACAGACCATTACAAATCACATTATCACTGCGGTACAACACTGCGATATAGACCATTACAAATCACTTTCTCACAACAGTACAATATAGACCATTACAAATCACATTATCACTACAGTACAACATACAATATACTACATTACAAATCACATTATCATTGCAGTACAACAGTACAATATAGACCATTACAAATCACATTATCATTGCAGTACAACAGTACAATATAGACCATTACAAACCACATTATCATTGCAGTACAACAGTACAATATAGATCATTACAAACCACATTATCACCACAGTATAATGCTGCAATACCATGACAATGCTATACTACGATATTACAGTAGAACACTACACTAACACAACAGTATAACACTATCAGGATTGTAGAATACTACAATATCAATACAGTAGAACACTACACTCACTACAGTACATAACTACACTATCAAACCAGTAGCACACCATATCTCTACAGCAGAACACTACACTGACTACAGCAGAACACTACACTATGACTACAGCAGAACACACTATGACTACAGCAGAACACTACACTATGACTACAGCAGAACACTACACTGATTACAGTAGAACACTATACTGACTACAGTAGAACACACTATGACTACAGCAGAACACTACACCATGACTACAGCAGAACACTACACTATGACTACAGTAGAACACTACACTATGACTACAGTAGAACACTACACCATGACTACAAGATAACACTACACCATGACTACAGCAGAACACTACACCATGACTACAGTAGAACACACTATGACTACAGCAGAACACTACACCATGACTACAGCAGAACACTACACCATGACTACAAGATAACACTACACCATGACTACAGCAGAACATTACACCATGACTACAGCAGAACACTATACCATGACTACAAGATAACACTACACCATGACTACAGCAGAACACTACACCGTGACTACAGGATAACACTATACTATGTAGTACAACACTGCACTATGACTACAGTAGAACTCTACACCATGACATCAGTAGAACACTGCACTACAACTACAGTACATTACACTCTGACTATAGTAAAACACTACACAATGACTACAGTATTACACTACACTATGACTACAGCAGAACACTACACCATGACTACAGTACAGGGCTGCCAACCCCCAATTTTGTATATCAGAGACAGAGAACCCTCAAATCCGGGACACAGCCTGATTTTCAGGAACATTTACGGATAATGATAAAACCTGTTATCTTCTGATTTTATTCCTTTTTTTTTTTTTTCACGCAGTTTTGCGTTGTTTTTGTGCCTGTCAGTTTCAACATGCTGGCAAACATCATCTCTCCCACCAGATATGACTGAGAAATCACAGGCAAAAACTTCTTAAAATGCGAACGTCTCTCCTTTTCTACCTTGAACAATGAAAGGCCGCTTCTCTGAATAATAATCACTTCGGAAGGAACACGCTTGTTTTACAGATTACACTGTGACGTTGACAGCCCATGAGAGTTGCTTTCTCTGAAAACATGGCCAATCAGAAAAGCTTTTCTAAACCATGTTAGGCTTAACTTTCCTCTCGAGCATTGGTTGGTGAGAGGTAAGTTCGATTTTTTTCTTTCCTTCTTTTTTTTTTTTTTTTTTTTTTTGATTATCCAAGACAGCCAATCAAAAAGTGGGAATCCCTGGACATCAATGAAAATTGTGTAAAATTGCAACAAATAAGGCTACACCGGGACGGTTGGCAGCCCTGACAGTACAACACTACACTATGGCTACAGTAGAACACTACACTTTGACTACAGTAGAACACTACACTATGGAAACAGTAGAACACTACCAACCTGCCATAACCTGTACAGGAACTGTGGGACCTGGTGGATTGACCTCTGCCCCCAGTCCTCCTCCACTGGCCAATCATTGTTGACCTCTGCCCCCAGTCTTCCTCCACCGGCCAATCATTGTTGACCTCTGTCCCCCATCCTCCTGCACTGGCCAATCATTGTTGGCACTGTCCTCAGGTACTGGAGGACCATACGCCCCTTCTTCTCCTGCTTCTCCAACGCCGTCTTCCATCCGTCCAATGTTCCCTGCATTTTGGGGAGAATAGGGGTGAGGACACATATCAACAATCTACAGCGTTATTTTCTGTTTCAAATCCCATCATTCCCTGCATTCAAGGGTGGGAGGGGGTGAGGACATGTGATCAAGAACCATCACCATCACTTTCTGTTTCAAATCCCATCATTCCCTGCATTTTGGGGTGGGTGAGGGTGAGGACAGGTGATCAACAACCATCAGCATCACTTTCTGTTTCAGATCCCACAACACATAGCACTTATGGCCAAAGACACCATCATGGAGGCATGAATACACAAACCAAACAGCCTGAATAACAAACAAGTAGGGTAAATCTTGCTCCAATGATGAGATAGATATTCAAAGAGAATGCTGCTTACAACACCGAACCGCCTAGCAGATACAACAGCAAAGAGCACACAGAACAAACAAGGGGATGTTTCCTTGTTTGTTCTGTTTCCTTGTCATACCTGTTAGGCAATTCAGTGTCATAAGCAGCATTCCCTCAGGGTATTTGTTTCATCATGGGGGAAAAAGAGTTACCCCACTTGTTTGTTATTTACTGTTCATTGTTCCCTACCTCACTTCATATTCACTTTCTATATAAGAACATGAAATTTGCACACCATGCGAGACAAGACATATCACGTCCCCATGATCCATCCACTTACCAAGTGTTTGTACTGACAAATGAAATAAGTGATGAAAACATACATGGTGCACTTAAAAGTCTGCATTTCCCCTTTCACTGTGAGTGAACCACATTACTTCTTGCCCTGATGTCCTTCCTCTCTTATGCAAACTAATATGGTGATCAAAGATAATACTATAGTATCAAGTGATGCATCTAAACAGACATTTGAGCAACAGATTAAAAGCATTCAATCCATAACAAAAGTGGTGTTCTAAGCAAAAACAAACATACAAAGATTTTCTTATGGAAAAAAAAAAACGGAATACACAAATATAAACAACACATGGCCATTTTCGCCAAAAATATATAAGAAATCTGATCTGCTACTACAAAAATGTAAACATTCTGGAATACAGGTCTATGGAATAAATCCAAGATCAGGATTAGGAAAACTATATTCTGCTTGAAAATGAAATGAGGCAGGGAACAGTAACAATAAACAAGTAGGGTAAATCTTGCTCCCATAAGAAAGCCTAACACAGAATAAACTTTTATTCAAGACTGGCACAGCCTTTTAAACTTGAATAAAGTCAGACAAATACAAAGATTGGATTCTTTTTTGAACCCTTGGTGGTGAAAACACCACAGTGTTTTGAACTGTGGTGTGTCTGTAGTTGACACCAGGAGCACAGACACAACCAGCCGTGTCTCCCTGATGAGTCCGATCCAGAGGACGAAAGGCCTAGGAGCTGGCAATACAAATAGATCTACCTTTGAGAGGGATTGCGATGGTTCTCTCATGCAGCGAGTGTGAAGAGTTTTCATATTTTAATATAATTTTCTTAATTTTTCTTGTTTTCATGTTCTTCATCTTTCTTCATCCCCAACACCCCCCCCCCCCCCCCCCCACCCCCCCTGTACAAGTCCAAATCAATACAGTGGATCCACCATCTGTACTTAGTTTTTCCCCCAGTGGATCCGCTGTACAAGTCTTCCCATGCAGTGGATCCATATCTGTACAAGTCTTCCCATGCAGTGGATCCGCTGTCTGTACAAGTCTTCCCATGCAATGGATCCATATCTGTACAAGTCTTCCCATGCAAGTGGATCCACTATCTGTACAAGTCTTCCCATGCAGTGGATCCGCTGTCTATACAAGTCTTCCCATGCAATGGATCCACTATCTATTCCAGTCTTCCCATGCAGTGGATCCACTGTCTATACAAGTCTTCCCATGCAGTGGATCCACTATCTATAGAAGTCTTCCTAAGCAATGGATCCACTATCTGTACAGTCAGCCCCTATGCAGTGGATCCACTATCTGTACAAGTCTTCCCATGCAATGGATCCACTATCGGTACAAGTCTTCCTATATACAACTGATCCACTATCCAAAGGAAAGTCAATGCTGTTTCTGTCCTGTCACCAACACAACACCACACAAAGGGAAGTTACTGCTGTTTATGTCCTGTCACCAACACAACGCCATACAAAACAAATTACTGCTGTTTCTGTCCTGTCATCACACACAATGCATACAAAGCAAAGTTACTGCTGTTTCTGTCCTGTCACAATGCCCTACAAAGGGAAGTCACTGCTGTTTCTGTCCTATCACAATGCCCTACAAAGGGAAGTCACTGCTGTTTCTGTCCTCTCATCAAGACAATGCCCTACAAAGGGAAGTCACTGCTGTTTCTGTCCTATCACACATGCCATACAAAGGGAAGTCACTGCTGTTTCTGTCCTATCACCAACAATGCAATACAAAGGGAAGTCACTGTTGTTTCTGTCCTGTCATCACCACAATGCCATACAAAGGGAAGTCACTGCTGTTTCTGTCCTCACCATCACAATGCCCTACAAAGGGAAGTCACTGCTGTTTCTCTGTCCTCTCACCAACACAATGCCATACAAAGGGGAAGTCACTGCTGTTTCTGTCCTATCACCAACACAATGCCATACAAAGGGAAGTCACTGCTGTTTCTGTCCTGTCCCATCACAAAGGGAAATGTTTCTGTCCCCTACAAAGGGAAGTCACTGCTGTTTCTGTCCTATCACCACAATGCCATACAAAGGGAAGTCACTGCTGTTTCTGTCCTATCACCAACACAATGCAATACAAAGGGAAGTCACTGCTGTTTCTGTCCTGTCAACACAATGCCATACAAAGGGAAGTCACTGCTGTTTCTGTCCTGTCACCAACACAATGCAATACAAAGGGAAGTCACTGCGTTTCTGTCCTATCACCATCACAATGCCCTACAAAGGGAAGTCACTGCTGTTTCTGTCCTATCCTGTCACAATGCCATACAAAGGGGAAGTCACTGCTGTTTCTGTCCTGTTTCACCAACACAATGCCATACAAAGGGAAGTCACTGCTGTTTCTGTCCTATCACCAACACAATGCCACACAAAGGGAAGTCACTGCTGTTTCTGTCCCTCACCAACACAATGCCATACAAAGGGAAGTCACTGCTGTTTCTGTCCTATCACCAACACAATGCCATACACAAGGGAAGTCACTGCTGTTTCTGTCCTGTCACCACACAATGCCCTACAAAGGGAAGTCACTGCTGTTTCTGTCCTATCACAATGCCATACAAAAGGAAGTCACTGCTGTTTCTGTCCCTCACCAACACAATGCCATACAAAGGGAAGTCACTGCTGTTTCTGTCCTATCACCAACACAATGCAATACAAAGGGAAGTCACTGCTGTTTCTGTCCTATCGGATGACTGGGGGTACAGATGGGCTGACCTCCACGTCCCAGTCCTCCTCCTCTTCATAAGACGGATCCGCTCCCGAATCCTCCTCATTTGACCGATCAGTAAATCGGATGAAGCTCTGCTTCTGCTTCTTCATGATCGCCTGCAATGTTGTCATTGTTGTTTTCCAAACATGTGATGAAGCAGGGAGACTACTCACATCACAATGGCACAACTACTACCAACTGACAGACATGCCACTGTGACGCTGTAACGCGGATAGAAATACTTAAAGCACGGCCTCACTTTCAACTCAAAACAACGTGTAGGTACAAATAAAGCGCAGTTTCACTTTCAACCTAAAATAATGTGTAGAATACATAAAGCACAGTCTCACTTTCAACTTCAAGTAACGTGTGAATACATAAAGCACACTCTCACTTTCAACCTAAAACAACATGTAGGAATACATAAAGCTCAGCCTCACTTTCAACCTGAAAAAAACATGTAAAATACATAAAGCACACTCTCACTTTCAACCTAAAATAACAGACTGAAGCTGAGTCTACGCAGGCATAGGCTGCTAATTACATCATTTAACGGTTCGCACAGATAAAGGCTAGTGTAGAGTGAAAAGGTAGCATATATACTTTAATGCCCTCTTCTTCATTTTCCTCTCTTTTTTTTTTTCTTAAGAAAAGTCCATTCTCATGATCAGCGAGAAATTGCTTTTCAGCTCCCCCATGGGGATATCGGGGAGTCTTTTGTACAAATAGTTCCTCCTTTGCTGTACTGTCGTCTACTGTCCTTTCTGTCTACCATATCTTTCATCTATCTTTTTCCACAACCTCTTCCCACAATTTCTGCATTTCACTCTGACTTACTCTCAAGTATAGTGTGAGTATCCAAACAGGGTAAAATGAGTTCACACGCTACCAGATACTGGAATGCTGAAGAAGAAGCAGCTTTCTTAGTGCTTGTTTTGCCTCAATACTGATTTGTTCAAGATAGAAGCTTAAATTTTGTCCGATGCATTGCGTCATACGATTCCTGCTTTCTAAGATGTGAAGGTCAAATGACAGCAGCTAGACACTGTGGACATGTGCTTCCGGCAAGCCCAGGCAGCATCCACCAGACTCCATGAATCCAGGTCTGCCATGCTGA
>JADBJO010015333.1:0-7500 GCA_016801955.1 Conus betulinus
TCATTTTAGTCTGTGATGGAAAATCTGTTTTTGTGATCCTTGTCATTAGGTCATAACGTTGATGGTCAAATAATTTGCAGTCATTGAGAAAATGTAATTTGTCCTCAACAACGTGGCATGTTGTGCATAATCTGTCTTCTCTGTCAGTGTTGGTATAACGGCCCCTCTCAATTTAGAGTTCATGGGCGCTTATTCGTAATCAGGTTAGTGCTCGTTTACAATCTATGTCAGTGTGTTGCTCCAAATAAGCCGCCTGTTTGTATTCGGTAGCAACTGTGGCATAAAATTGAGCTTGGGTGTGTTTTCGTTCTTTTTTTTTTTTTTCCAGAAGTCAACATAAAACGTTTCCAGCTTCGCATTGATTAGAAACTTTCAGGCGAGTCACACTAAATTTACCCTGATTTTCCCAGACATGCTGTAATCCTATCGTTGACAAGGTTTGTCGTATAAACTTCGTCCACTTGCCTTCTTCGGCCTGAGAGATCATTGACTGATAAATTTGTTGTTGATAAGAGTCTTGGTCTGACTCTAATATGTGTATCCAGAACGCGATAATCAGAGTTATCACTTTAAAAATAATCGGGAATCCTAGATCGGAAATTCTTGGGGAATCATGGTCTCGGAGATATCCGACAATGTCATTTATGAATATGTCAAATAAGATGGGGCTACGGGTTGCCTTGGAGGACACCTATTTGTATTGATATTTCCCTAGTGAAACCATACTGGCTTCTTGTACAAACCGTAGTCCCGTTGTACATGTCCTGTATCATTTGGTAGCATTACCAGTTATTCCCACTTGCATCATTTTCATCAGTGGAGCTTTGTGCCATATATTATCAATGCTTTGCTGAAGTCAACAAAACAGCAGTAAGCCTTTTAGTTCTGCATTTTAGTACCTTATCAACTACTTTTGACAATATGAATATTTGATCAGTGGTCCATGATTCCTTCCTAAACCCTGCTTGCTCCTTTGCAAGAGGTGGCTTGCCTCAGATAATTCATTATCCTTTCATTTATCATGTTGCAAAACCACTTTCCCAAGCGAACTATTATAAAGTTATGCCTCTGTAATCGTTGGGGTTGGACTGGCCGCCTGACTTATAGACTGGGACTGTGATTCCTGTTTTCTCAGAGGTCCGTGCATTTTTCGTATTTTAAAATTAAATTAAACGCGTCTTTCAGAAGAGGAGCCATTTCAGGTAACATTTCTTTAAGCATTTCATTTTTGATGCCATCTTTGCCTTGAGACTTTTTATATTTTCAGCTTTCTGACCGCGTTCCTGGCCTCCGTTTCTAATGTTTCATAATCTAATTCTGAATTCTTAGAGGGGCCATTTGTTTAACCTCTTAAATGCTGTTAGCTTGTCATCAACTATTTCTTTTCGCTTTTTCCGCGTTCTTCTGTTTCTCTCCTATTAGTGTTTTAAGATGTTCAAACGATCTGTTCGCGCTGAGGCAATTTTTTGGACCATAACTTTCGTGATCGTTTGTTTGCAATTCTCGTAGGGTTTTCCATATTGAATTGAGATCAGTTTCTAAGGCTTCGTTTAGGGAATTCGGGAGTTTGTTACGATATGTGTTTCTTGGTTTTCTTAAAAAGTCGTTTATATATTTTACATTGTGATAAGTATTTTTTTTGCCTATGTTGGGGGGGGGGGGGGGGGGGGGGGGGGGGGGGGGGGGGCCTTCTGTTGACCGAGTTCAGCAGTGATCTTATCTGTGTTATTTGGGATTGACAGTCTCTGTGAAACCACTTCTTTCTACGTCTAGATTTTTTTTCCCTACCATTTTTGTTTAAGTGCCATCTTTGCTGTGGTTGAAAATATATTCGTTATCTGTTCAGTAGTCGTATTTATGTCGATGTCATGTGTATTTGTTGCAAGCTGTGTCACAATGTCGGCAAACCTTTCATTCCACTGAAAAACTAGATATCCTTCTTCTGTGTTTATTGTAGAATTCCTATGAATTTAGTCTTTACGTATCGTGGGTTATGAGAGAGGTTTGTCTTTTGTGTAATGTGTTATTTTCTATGGGTAGCTGGATCAATGATTCTAGTGGGCAGTGGTCCGAATGTCGTGTCAAGTCAGTCATTTTCATGTTTAAGACATGTCTAAGCAAATATTGCGAGCAAATGAAACAATCTGCTGCGCTGCTTCCCTGTGAATTATGACAAGTGTACAATCCTGCAAGCACTCTCCCATTCAAAACGCTCATTTGATTTTCAATACACATGTTACATAAACGACGTCCGTTCTTATTAGTTAAGAGGTCCATCGACTGTCTTTCTATGACATTACCAAAATGGTAGTCAGCAGGTAAATCATAATAATTCTTCTCATTGTCCAGGCTAATGAAGTCAGCTTGATTGCCTGTCTTTGCATTAAAGTCACCACACAGGAGGACATTGCCTTTTGTTTTTAGTTCTTCAATGTCACTTTCTAATGAGTGCCATATGTGTGTATTGTAGTCCTTTCCAAAGGAAGAATGTTCCAGTGGAATATACATACAACCTAAAACGTACAGCCCTCTTCTCTGCGGTTTTCACTTTACATGTTGTTTTAATCTGTAGCCATGCAAAGTCGCTGTTATTTCTTGGTAAGAATTTTTACACACTTCCTGTACTGCTCTTTTAAGTAGACAGAGATACCCCCGGAAGCCCTTGAGGGCTTCCCCTTTTTGGTCGGTAATAATGAACCCCTGCAGCAAAACCAGATAAAGACAATTCATTGGCTTTTTCTCTATCAATGTGGGTTTCTTGTTAAAAATACAATGTCATATTTAGACAAGACTGCTACAACTTTTATCAAGGAGTTTGTTCATCTTTAAGCTGTCATCGGTGTCCTTGTAACCAATTATATTCCATGATCGCAAATGTAACGAAAAAGTTGGTTGTGATATTTGGAGTACGAAAAAAATATGCAACACATCAAAGGAAAATGGCTTATTCACACACACAGACTAAGAGCTGATAGAAGTAGCTATGGTCACAGTTTGAGTTATGGGGAGGGAAAGGCCGACTGTGATACTGCCGAGGGCGCACGTTGTCTCGCCTGTCATTGGCGTGGTGGTCCAGGCGGTCGTCTCGGCAATCATTTTGGTAGGTTTCTCGTTGGTTGTGTCGGTAGTAGCGTTGGCGGTCATCTCGGCGTTCGTCTCGGCGGTCGTACCCGTGGTAATCTTGGCTGAGGTCACGGCGGTCAGCTCGGCGGTAATTTTGGTTGTCGCCTCGGGCAACATGGGTGTGGGCTTCCCGTCGGCCATGGCTGCGCCCCTCCTAATCGTCTTCCATGCGACGACCGAGCCAACGGTAATGGTCATGACCAGGTTGTCGTGTCGTGTCATGGCATGTAACAGCACCTTTCTGCTGTCGGTAGTAGCCCTGGTGGTGACGTGGTCTGCTGTAGGCTTTCTCTCTCTCTCTCTCTCTCTCTCTCTCTCTCTCTCTCTCTCTCCTCTCTCTCTCTCTCTCTCTCTCTCTCTGTGGTCTCGGTTGGGTCGTCTGCGTCGTTGTTTGGGTTTTTCCCGGAACAGGCCCGCGAGTTGTCTGCCCAGGTTGCCTGCCAGGATGCTGGTGCCTTTATCAGAGGGGTGGATAGCATCCCTCATCAGCCGCTTGTCCCATACTTTCTGACTGGTGTGGGAGACGAAGCTGACTCGCTTTTCACCTGTAAACGTAGATGAGTTCAAAGCGTTGAAAGGGTCAGCCTTTGTCTGCAGCTCTTCGTCGTTCAGTGGAGCTACTTTGCTGATGACCACTCTGATCTGATCATTGTTCCGGAGTGTGCTTCTTACCAGGGACTCCTTATCTTCTTCTGCGTACGCGGGCTGATAGTCCTGCAGACACCCCCTGTATAGGCAGTGGAGTATGACCTTTTTTTTACCCCGCCTTTAAGGCAGCCATACTCCAACTTCGGGGAAGGTGCATGCTATGTGTAACGTGTCATCCATACCAACGGCCAAACTGCCTTCTCTTCCGAAAGTTGCTGATGGGATTTGGGCGTGTGTGCAAGATATGCGCGCGTTCACACACGGCACCTCGGTTTACAATCTCATTCGAAGGACTGTAAGGAAAATGGAGTCAGAACCAACGTTAACTCCGAGGGAAAAATCCCCCTGTACCGAAACGGCCGCGGAGATTCGAACCTGCAACCCCAAGATTACGAGTCCGGCGCTCTACCACTGAGCTATTCCGGCCCCCACCAGGGACTCCACATTTCCTCTGGCAGTCTGAGGAATGGCACTCTGAAAGTCGTTGACGCCTGTATGGATGGCCGCCGCTGCCATGTTGTGCATGCTGTGTTTGTGACAGTCACCAATGGTGGGCGTCTTCCAGCGGCCACTGTGAGGCCATGGGACTGGCCCAGGCGTTTCCCGTCAGTTCTGTGCAACACAGAGTCATGCAGTACTAGCACCTTGGGATGAGTGTCCGCCTCGCTGTCGCTGCCTTCCGTGTGTGTGTGTGTGTGTGTGTGTGTGTGTGTGTGTGTGTGTGTGTGTGTGTGTGTGTGTGTGTGTGTGTGTGTGTGTGTGTGTGTGTGTGTGTGTGTGTGTGTGTGTGATGCGGTTAGTGATCAGTTTCACTGTGCTGGATTTGACTGACTGATAATTTGTGTATCTGCATTTTGATAATTTGTGTGCCTGCATTTTGATAATTTGTGTGTCGGCATTTTGATAATTTGTGTGTGTGTGCATTTTGATAATTTGTGTGTGTGCATTTTGATAATTTGTGTGTGTGCATTTTGATAATTTTGTGTGTGTGCATTCTGATCGACTGGTAACGCGGAAAGAATCGCGGCAACACTCAAAACAGACTGGCCACCGTTCTCTCTTCTATGTACGTACACTATCTGTCTTTGTAGTTATCTCTGTAGATTTATCACATTTATCTCTTTTTGGCCACCGTTCTCTTCTATGTACGTACACTATCTGTCTTTGTAGTTATCTCTGTAGATTTATCACATTTATCTCTTTTTTACACTATCTGTATTGTATTTATCTCTGTAGATCCGTCACATTCATCTCTTTCTTTCTGTTTAAGTACACTATCTGTATTTGTATTTATCGCTGTAGGTTTCTCATATTTATCTCTTTCTTACACTATCTGTATTGTATCTATCTCTGTAGATCTGTCACATTCATCTCTTTCTTTCTATATGAGTAAACCACACTCTTTTATGTTAGGACTGTACCTTTTTTCTCAAGCGACACCTATCGTGTGTGTGTGTGTGTGTGTGTGTGTGTGTGTGTGTGTGTGTGTGTGTGTCACATATTCATTTGTTCGATTCATAAACGTGAATTTCTTAGTATTCCTTAAGGAACATCGTTATGTTTTGATGGTTATGCCGTTGTGGGTTACGGATGTGTAAAACCTCCAGAAATACCCAGTGTAAAACCTCCACAAACGCCCAGTGTAAAACCACAGAAGCGCAGTGCATAACCTCCACAAACGCCCAGTGTAAAACCTCCACAAACGCCCAGCTACCCCTCAATCGACACCGGACTCGATGGTTCAAATTCAAAGAAACGTCCGAATAAAACGACAATTCACGAAAATGATGTTTGCCATGGATAGTTAATTAACGAACGGACATGGACAATGATACTCAACAAATCCAGTCACTCTTTTATTCATCCGACAACTGACACTGACAATATCACTAATGTATGGTCTTGTATAGCTTGATCCCAATGCCTGAGACACTGACAATATCAATAAATGTATGGTCTTGTATCGCCTGCCTCTTGCTTGATCCCAATGCCTGCCGTAAACTATCCCACGAGTCTGAGCACAAGCCGTTCAGGAATGTTCAATATTTCAGAATTTTTGAAAGAAAAAAAAAAAAACCTTTCATTTCCTTCGTTTCACAACTGTGAAATCAACAAGCGCCTGGACATTTCGTCCATTTTGGACATCCGCCTTGAAAACATTCATTTTGCGCCCAATGTCAGGAGATAAGTAGCCTAATTGATCGTTCTTCCTCTTGGATGTTTTTATGTTTTACCTGCAGTGTTTTTTCTTGCAATTTGTTTATCTCTTTCGTTCAGTGGAACACATTTTTTTCTCCTTTAAGTTTGAGAACTGTCGTCTGCTCTGCAGTGAAGGGAAGTAAATCTTTCGGACTAAGCGATCTGTATGGCCTACAGTGGATTTACTCATTTGTCTGGCATACTTGATGAGGTATCAACATATCTATTCTTGCCACACAGAATGCTGTCTTTTTTTTTATTGCAAAATTCAGCCTTGCTGTGTGTATGTCCTGTGTCGTTAATCAGGCTTAGTTTTATGCTCACATATCCTAGTATTACCGACACGTCAGCATCTTCATTCGCAGTGCTTACATGAGGTCAAGATGGCAGTCAGATTTGAATGCTCTACACCAGAACAGCATGTTAAGATCATACGTCGATGTAACATCCAGTGCGCAGCTCTGATACCAAATAAGTGTAACTGTAATCCACAAAAACAGTCCTGATCCAAAATGCCGCAGGTGGGGGGGGGGGGGGGGGGGGGGGGGGGGGGGGTATGTGCAAGGGAAGGACAACTAAATCACCGGCTGCCACCGATCAATCTGAATCTGCGGACGAAAAATCGATTCCAGGCGGGCAAATAAATGGTTTTGATTTCAAGGATCTGTGGGATCCACTATGCGTGGACGAAGGATGCTAAAACGAAACACTATTCATGTATTTGATAATTACCAACAACAAAAACCCTGTGTATGCAAGCAGAATTGAAGACATTATTATTTCAAATTGAGCATATGGGTCAAATGCACATCGCCAGTCGTCTTTACTGAGTGTCGCCCTGAATGTTATGTTGTGTACTTCTATGTGAATGCGTCTCCAACTACGGTTACAGTTTCGAATTCAATCTAAAATGTCCCAAGTTATAAATGACATTTTTAGAAGAAAAAAAAAAAAAAGATGCAAAGCATATAACTGTACTCCCAGTACAGCGACAAAGAGGGGAGACAATTACCAGTTAGTGGAAGAAAAGAAAACTTGACAGTGCGTTGGTTATTCCCCTTTTCAGACTGATTTTTTTTTTCTTTTTAATTATCATTTATAGCCGTTAGTAACGGCTATTCTGCTAAAATGAAAAATCGGGCATCATCCGTGACTCATAATGAACATACCTACAAATTTTCAGAAAGTTCGGCCCTGAAGTTTTGTCTGGAGCGAGTGGAACCCATTTTGACCATGGACACACACACACACACACACACACACACACACACACACACACACACACACACACACACACACACAGCATTTCTTCGTTCCCATTCTAAAGTACTCCCTGTTCTATAAGACCTGGGAGCTGAAAAAGAAAGTTGCCACGCAAGAGTAAAGAGGAAGACATCGTGAGTGGACATAGCGGTGAAATGACGTTGCCACACAAAGGCAACTTGTCCACAATGGTTTGACAGTTTTCTGTGTTTTTCTTGCTTGCTCTGTTTTCGGTTTTAACAGTTTTAGATTAAGACATGCTGCTCT
>JADBJO010015333.1:12500-15000 GCA_016801955.1 Conus betulinus
TTCATATTAAATCAAAACATGTGTACGTTGAATTGTCAGTTATTTGCTTCAATTAGTGGACAAATGGGTGGATGAATGACCTGACCTGCCACAGACTGCAAAATAACACTTTGTGAAAAGAGGCCCCCCCCCCACCCCCCCAACTGCATGGGCTACATAAAGTATGTCAGGAGGGCAGACAAACTATCTATAATTTACAATTGTATATTTATCTGGAATAATTCAGGATTCGACTGTGTATACGTTGATGCAGAATTTTAAAAAGAGAGAATCTGTAAAAAAAGAAAAAACTGCTTTTTAAAAAAAAGAAAAAAAAAAAAAAAGGGGAAAAAAAAAAAAAAAAAAAAAAAAAAAAAAAAAAAAAAAAAAAAAAAAAAAAAAAAAAAAAAAAAAAAAAAAAAAAAAAAAAAAAACCAAAAAAAAAAAAAAAAAAAAAAAAAAAAAAAAAAAAAAAAGAAAAAAAAAACAAGGGAAAAAAAAAAAAAAGCGTGAAAAAAAAAAGAAAAAAAAAAAAAAAAAAAAGAGAGGAAGGAGGGGAGAAGGGGAAAAAAAACAAAACAAGCAAAAGGGATAGGAATGCGGTCTTGGTCATTGCTGTTATTTGACAGTTGGTTTGATGGACGGACCGGGGACCGGAATTAGCTCTGGGGAGGGTAGAGCGCCGACCACCTCACGATCCTAATTTTGGTGACATCCTGGGGTCTCCAATCGATTCGGTCCTGACCACCTCATTCCTGTCCCCACACGGGACAACACACAAACTTCTCCATGTGAGGAGATCGGTCAGAACAGCCGTCACCACCGTAAGATACACACGCCACCACCCAGTGACAGCTGGAACTTGTGGTCATCTTCGCCTTCGAAGGAAAAAACATCAACACATCAACTGGTCGTTGTATATATATATAAATATGTTGTGTGTATATATATATATAAGATATATAATATATATATATTATATATATAGATATATATATATAACCATATAACTATCACCTGGGCTGAAGTTAGTTCGTTTTGAGAAGCATTATTATTCCCCATTCACCCACTCAAAAAGCACATACTGTTAGTTAGGCAGAAGAATTCTCTACCACTACAGATATGAATGCTTATCACCCCCTATTTCTACTACAATCTAAGACCGCCTAAGAGCAAGCTTTGTTTATAATTCAACATTTCTTGCAGTCATTGCAACACCAAGCTGCTCTGTAAGTTGCTGGAATGGTGCTCGGTACTTATCCTTGGAATTTATTAGTTTATTGTAATTTAGTCCCTTGTGGATTCATTCCAGGAACTGGCCCTCAGCACTTGTGTCTTAAGAGGTATATCTTTTTATATTTTCTGCTTTTCACAAGAAAAATGTAGCTTGTTTTGCTCTTTTATGATTTTTTCTTTTGCTTCTTAGGTGGCACCTTTGGTTTTTTTTTTGAAAACTCAACAAACATACTACTACGGTATTGCACACCAGCCGTTTTTTCTGGTGATAGCATTCTTCTTAAAATAGAAAAGGCAGAGGAGTCAAATTACCACTTTCCGCGGTCACTGAAGAGGAAACAATCAGATTTCGAAATACCGGTATATGACCAGGAGTTATAGTTATGAGCTTCCTCCCCATTGGTGATGTCTCGCCCTTTGGAGACTATAAGCTCGCTGAAGATTCATTTTGAGAAGCATTTATTATTTCCCATTTACCCCACTCAAGCACATACTGTTAGTTAGGCAGAATTTGTTTACCACTACAGATATGAATGCTTTATCACCCCTCCCACCCCCCCCACCCCCTATTTCTACTACAATCTAAGACATAAGAGCAAGCTTTGTTTATAATTATATATATATATATATATATATTATGTGTGTGTGTGTGTGTGAACATAATAGATGTGGAACCCCATTGGTCTAGCTGTGCCAGATGCCAAACATTTTTGTGACACATTTTCCTCCAAAGCAGATGTGTTGGTGTTCCTGTATATTCATGTTAACACAGCAGACGTATCGGTGGTTTTGCATTTTCATGTTAATACAGCAGATGTGTTGGTGATCATGTTTGTTTCATGTTAATACAGCAGATGTCTTGGTGTTCCTGTGTATTCGTGTCAATACAGCAGATGTGTTGGTATTTCTGTGTATTCATGTTATTTACAATTGCTGGCGACCAAAAAAAATTTGAACTATGACATGGAAAACAATGGATATTTTTAAATGACACATTCAAGACTGAAGTATTATGTTTTAAGCTGGTTGTTTTAAGAATGATTACAACATGGAAATAATGGATATTCTTTTATGTGTCCTTCAGGAGTAGAGTGTTATGTTTTGAGCTGGGTTTCAAATGAACTATAACATGGAAGTAATGGATATTTTTTAATGATCCTTCAGGGGTGGAGGTTATGTTTTTGAGCTGGTGTTTTCAAAGTGAATATAACATGGGAAGTAATGGATATTTTTTAATGAGTCCTTCAGGGGTGGAGGGTTATGTTTTGAGCTGGTGTTTCAAAGT
>JADBJO010015333.1:20000-32500 GCA_016801955.1 Conus betulinus
ATTGACGATGCCAACGACGACGACAGAGACGCTTCGCCAAGCAGATGGCAACACAGAGGTCAGAGAGGACGGTGCATCCTCCGACCACAACAAAGCAGGGGATTCCCCTCCTTGTCAGCAGCCAGCGTCACGGCCAACTGCAGTTCAAGGTCACCGCGTGCAAGCCGTGACGGGAGTGGGTCACGCCAGTATGGTGTGCAGGATTTTTTCCACCGCACACAACATAAACAGTGTCACACCCAAACAGCACACCTGCGAACAAAACTTCTGGCAAAAAACCTTCCACGTCGTTCGGACAGAAATGCTAGGGGAAAAAAAAAACCATAGGACAGACAGGATCATCCATGTGACTTGAAATTCCTGACGTACAATATTGAAAATCCATACACTAAGCTTAACGATATTTCTTTCATAAGATATGTTGGACTCTTTGATTTCATTTGTATGACGGAAACTTTTGTGGATGACAAGTTTGATTATAATGGAATATTTACTGATTACATAAAACTACTCTGTGGCAGCAAAGAAACTGTCTAAGCAGGGTAGAAATTCTGGTGGTTTGTTTTTTGTAATACGTAAATGTTTTGAGAGTTATGTAACGAGGTTACATTTTAATTGCGAAAATACTGTGGTAGTAAAACTAGATAAATGCGTGTTTCAAGTTGATAAAGACATAGTGATGATTGCAACGTACGTCGCTCCAGAAAGTAGTCCTGTTTATAGCAACAAAATACAAAAAGATGGAATCATTCTGTTAGAAGAAAAATACATTCTTGAAACTCTAAATAATGAAGATGTATACCTGTTACTATGTGGAGATTTCAACTCTAGGACAGGTCAGGAACAGCCCAACTGGGATGAAGTATTTTGTATTTCTCCTGTTCCTGATGATGATGATGATGATGATGATGACGACGACGACTGGCATGACTTTAGCAGACAGTGAAGGGATAAGTGTGTGAATAATTTTGGTAAATCTTTATTGAATTTGTGCTACATGTTAGATTGTGTTATTGTAAACGGTACGTGTTTCTGGTGGTGATGGCCAATTTACTTACATTTCTCCACATGGAAATAGTGTTATTGACTATTTTATCATTTCAAAACAGCTGTTTTTTTTGTGTGAATGTCATTTGCATGTCGGTGACCGGATCGATTCATGGCATTTGCCTGTCGAATTTAGCCTACGAAATGTTGTTAAACGTACGGTCAGTTCGATGACAATGGAGAATGAAGAAGAATGTATTGTTTGGTCAAACGACTGTTTACTAGAATATGTTCGTGAACTTAATTCTGATGATTGTAAATGTTGTATTAAAAAAGCTCTTCAGGCTCTTCTGTCGATATAAATGCCTCTCTGGATATTTTTGTCAAAACGTTATATGGAGCTGCAGCCGCCATGATTCAAACTGTTGACAACAAGAAAAAAAGCAAAATGGATGGTATGATAAAGAATGTGCTCTAAAGAAGAGAACTGTGAAAAGGTATTTGAACCTATTTCAAAGATTAAAAAAAAAAAAAAAAACTTAATGAAACCTATGGGGATAAATACGTAGAAGAAAGGAGACTGTATAAACACCATTTATTTTCCAAGAGACAAGAATTTGATAAAGAACGAATAATGAAGCTAAAGATGTCGGCTAATGACCCAAAGTTATTTTGGAAAACCATTAGATCAGTGAACAGAAAAAAAACAGTGCTATATAACGATATTTCTAAAGACCAGTGGTTTGAAACATTTCTATAATCTTTTCAACACAGCAGCTCCTGATCTGGAACAAGAGGAAATCGTAATTGATGACCCGACCGGTGAGTCGCAATGAACCCCTTTTTAACAAACAATCCTATTTCTAAGGAGGAAGTTGAATCTAGTATTAGAAAATTAAAAACGGGCAAAAGCTCTGGCATTGATAAAATAGTTGGCGAGATGCTGAAAAATGCAAACGATGCTATTGTTACCTTTCTCGTAGAATTTTTCAATAAGATTTTTGAACAGGGTACCTTTCCGGCAGAATGGTGCAAATCTATAATAGTTCCAATCCACAAGAAAGGGGATGTTAATGTACCTGATAATTACCGTGGTATAGCCCTAACGAGTGTCGTCAGCAAAGTGTACACACGCATTCTAAATAAGAGGCTCACTCAGTGGGCAGAACAAGATGGAAAACTAGCAGAAGAACAGGCTGGGTTTAGAGTAGGTTATAGTACAGTTGATCACATTTTCACTCTGTACACTATTGTCCATAAAAATCTAGCAAAAAAAATACAAAACTCTATGTAGCTTTCGTTGATTTTAGAAAAGCTTTTGACACTGTGAACAGAAACGTTTTATGGTCTGTATTACGTAAAACTGGTGTTGATGGAAAATTGTATAAAGCTCTAAAAGGTGTCTACAACTCGGTAAAAGCTTGTGTCAGAGACAAACATTCGTATTCAGACTTCTTCGACTGCCCCGAAAGGCGTAAAACAAGGGTGCTTACTCAGTCCGATAATGTTTACTTTTTTATCAATGAATTGGCCCTAGAATTATTATTAGGGAGGGTAAGCACGGGATTCAGATTGTACTAGGATCTATCGAGCTATTTCTGCTGCTCTTTGCAGATGACGTAATCTTACTATCAGATACGGTCATAGGCCTACAAAATCAGCCAAACAATCTAAAAAAAATCAAAAAAACAAAAAAAAAAAAAGCAGAAAAAGAAGCAGATACACTGCATTTAGAGGTTAATTTAGATAAAACTAATGTAATGGTTTTTCGTAAAGGAGGCTACCTTGGAGTAAGGGAAAGATGGACATACGGAAGTGACGCATTAAAGATAACAAATACGTACAAATACCTAGGGTGGTTTCTACCACAAAATTAAGTACGAGTGCTTCTTTGCTTGAAATGAGTAAAGAAAGGTAAGAAGGGAGTGATGGAAAATCTGAGATCGTATCGAAGATTACGTACGATTGATCCCTTTCTATTCTGGAAACTGTTTGATGCCCAAATTGAACCCATCTTAACTTATGCAGCAGAAATCTGGGGGCTGGAAGATGTAACAGAAATAGAAAAAGTTCATATACTTTTGCTATCAAGCGATTTTTGGGACTTCCATTGCACGCTTCCAACAAAATGGTTTATGGAGAAACAGGAAGATATCCGCTATCTGTCAGAACAGCAATAAAATGCGTTAAGTACTGGATCCGATTGGTTAGACTGCCGATGAATAGATATGTAGACAAGCTTACGAGATGATGCTAATGCGGCTAGAAACAGATAGTTGTAACTGGGCTTCGAGAGTAAAGAATATTTTAATAGAAAATGGCTTTGGAATAGTGTGTGGCTATGCCAAGATGTCGGAATTGAAGAGGGGTTTATATCTGAATTCAAGGACAGACTTATATCATGCTACAAGCAAAAATGGCACTCAGAGATTGAAACTAGCGATAAATACTCATGGGTATTATTCATTTTAAATCTGTGTTTGAACCAGAGAAGTATTTATCTTTAATTACAAACAAAAGAATGGGAGAAGCACTGACAAGGTTTAGATTAAGAGTACCTTCTAAATTTTTCGATTTGAATTAACATTCTATGCTTTTTTTTGCAATTACATTGTCCAGCGGTCAGATTTACTAGAATGGGAAGACTCTCAGGGGGGAACAATCCTGCTGATAAAAAAGAGTTATCTGAATATATGTCCGACTGATAAATACTGACACGGAAAATGTACTCTGTGTGAAGTTAATGAAAAATCTATTGCATTGTGAAATGTGACATTTTGTTTATAGGTACGTATGTACATCCAGTAGATAGCCGATATTATTCTGACAAAGATTATTCATGCACACTGGAATTAATTGAACAATACATATTTGCACAAACAGAACAAGGAAATAACTTCCATTACATCATTGGAGGAGATCTCAATGCTCGTATCGGGGAATGGAGCTTGAGCATCGATGATGAAAATGACATTACAGGAAGAGAGCTGGACATGTATGCACGTAGGTCTAAAGATCCCCACACAAATGGTTTTGGCAAAAAACTAATTGAATTTTGTATAACGTTTAATGTAACTCCACTAAATGGTCTTTGCATGGGAAAGTTCGACGATGCATACACGTTTTATTCCGAAAGGGGTAACAGTATTATAGATTACTATATATGTTCTGTTGAACTGTTAGAAAATGTGAACAAGTGTCAGATAGTAGAGAGAGTTGAAGCTCAGCATATGCCTATTTTGATGGAATTACAAAGCACACTGTCTAACACACAAGAGAACGAGGGCAAGAAATCTTACGTGAAGAAACTAAAGTGGGATCCCACGAAACAACAACAGTATGTCCAGTTCATAGAATCGGAAGAGGCAAAACAAATAATGGCGCAAATAACAGAAGAAATAGAAAGAGATGTAGATACGAGTATAGACAGATTTAATAAGCTATTAAAAAGAGGCAGGGAAAGACATGTACAGAAAATAGGTATAGGAGGAAAACATAAGACTACAAATTACTGGTATGATAAAAAATGCCAAATCAAAAAGAAAGAAGCGAAACAAGCACTCAATAGACTGACATGGACGAAAAAGGATAAAAACCCAACCATTTATGAAAAAAGGAGAGAGGCTTACAGGAACAAAAGAGCAGTATACAAAGAAACAATTAGAGAAAAAAAAAAAAAACAAAAAAAAAAAAAAAAAAAAAAAAAAGCAAACATACGACACACTAGTACAAAACCGCAAGGACAGCCGAATTTTCTGGAGCACCCATAAAAAGTGTTAGAAGAAAGAAGAGCACATTACCATCTATTAATACTACACAGTGGAAAGCGCATTTCGAAAGCATCTTGAATCCACAAGACACAGAAATACTAAACGATAGAGAAGAAGGACCACAAGAAGAAGAAGAAGTGTTAAACGAAATACATGTACAAGAATTAGATGAAGAGATAACCGAAAACGAAGTAAGATCAGCTACAAAAAAAAAAAAAAAAAGGCAAATCACCAGGCATTGATGAAATCCCTCCTGAATTTCTCAAAAACTATAGCACGAAATATAGTGCCATTCTTAACGAAATTATTTAATAAGTTATATCAAGATAGCTATTCCCCATAGAATGGTCAAGGGCGGTGATCATACCACTACACAAGAAGGGAGATAGACAGAATCCAGGAAACTATAGAGGAATATCCTTATTATGCATCATAAGCAAGATTTACACAGCAATATTAAATAGAAGACTATATGATTGGGCAGAAGCAGAAAATAAAATTAGCAAAGAACAGGCAGCTTCAGGAGAGATTTCTCCACAGTAGACCATATTTCACACTAACATCTATGATAAGTAACTGCCTATACGGCAGAAGAAGAAGTAAGTTATATGTAGCCTTCATCGATTATCAGAAAGCGTTTGATACAGTAAATAGAGAAAAACTTTGGGGAAATCCTACAAAAAACACAAAATATCTACGAAGATGATTAACATGTTTAAAAGCTATCTATAAAACAGTACAAGCATGTGTAAGACATGGAACTGAACTAACAGAATTCTTTGAATGCCACACAGGAGTGAAACAAGGGTGCTTACTGTCCCCCCTAATCTTTTCATTACTAATTACAGAAGTTGCAGACAATGTTACAGCTAAAGGAAGACACGGATATCAATTCTTACCCGGAAAGGCAGAAATATTTTCACTTTTATTCGCTGATGACATAGCCTTAATAGCAAGAACACCAGCAGGCCTGCAAAACCAAATTAAAACCTACAGGAAGCCTCAGACCGCATTGGACTAAAGGTTAATCTCCAAAAAACAAAAATCATGGTCTTTAAAAAAGGAGGACCCTTGGCAGACTAGAAAAATGGAACTACAAAGGGGAAGAAATTGAGGTAGTAGTAAAACAGCTACAAATACTTAGGTTTCACTCTAACGACTAAACTCTCAGTAGATATTTCACTTTCAGAATATGCAGGAAGGGCGAAAGGGAAAATAGGTGAATAATGAAAACAATGTATAGCTTAGGACACTTAGATGTAAATATATTTTTTAAGCTATTTGATACACAGGTCAAGCCACTGCTACTGTACGCAGCAGAAGTATGGGGTTTGACTTGTTATTCAACGGTGGAAAAAATATACATCTATTCGCATGTAAAAGATACATGGGGGGGGTAGGGAAGAAAACGCCAAACAACTTAGTATACGGAGAACTAGGAAGATATCCGATGAGTATAGATAGTTCAATAAAAGCAATCAGATATTGGTTCAAATTAATGAAGATGACTCCAGACAGGATACCTAGACAAGCATATGAAAGAGAAAAAAACAGAAATTGACAAACCACAGAACTGGGCACTGGAAATTAAACGCTGCTTGGATATGTATGGCTTCTCTGAAGTTTTTTTGAATGAAGGCGTAGGAAACGAGCAAAGATTTATTATGACACTAAAACAAAGAATCATAGATTGTTACAAACAGAACTGGCATAACAAAATAACAAAATAGCGAATAGTGAACGATTTACAACATATAATACGTTTAAAAACTATACACCAGACTGAAGAATACTTTCGCGCAAATCACAATCGAAGTTCAGAAAAGCATTGACAAGACTACGATTAGGAATAAACGAACTCCATGGCAATAAAAATATATAGACAATCAAGCTATAACAACATGCCCCTTCTGCCCAAACAGTAGAAACAGAAATGCACTTCTTAATGTGGTGTCCAAATTACAGGCAATTACGAACAAAATATATTTTCAAACACTTTAGTAACAGAAACGCAATCACACTGAAAAGTCTGCTACAAAACGATAACACTGAAACCACAAGAGATATTGCAATGTATATCTTCTATGCCTTAAAAACCAGAGAAACCCATATGTAATAGTAATACTGACGATATAGGAAGAATAGAAACCAATCATTTTTTTTGTCATGTTGAAATGTATGTTGCGTACTCCTCCTGTGGACGGGCCGAGGGCCCCACAATAAATGGCACGGCGTGAAAGCGCGCGTCAGGAGTCAGGAGTCAGGAGTCTCTTTCGCGCGCACAGCATATGCAAAAAATTCATAAGTGGAATAAGGTGACCTAGTACAAGTGAGAGTCAGACAGCTATGTTATGTAACATATTCTTTGCTCTACGTGCACATGAGACTACTAAACAAAAAAAGAAACACACACACACACACACACACACACACACACACACACACACACACACACACACACACACACACACACACACACACATTACCACCATTGCGGATCTTGGAAAACGTGTTTTTTTCTTTTTTCTTAAAGAATATAATCACTTTCATGTATAAAAACAAATTCTTGATATTCATTCCAGAAAGATATTCTTTCATGCACGCGCGCGCGCGCATACACACACACACACACACACACACACACACACACACACACACACACACACACACACACACACACACACACACACACACACACACACACACACACACACACACACACACAGGCGTGCACGCACACGCACGTACACACAGACATACACAAACACACACACACACGCGCGCGCGCGCGCTCTCTCACACACACACACACACACACACACACACACACACACACACACACACACACACACACACACACAGAGGAAGGTCCAATCCGTTTCTGATGTGTTGGTACCTGGATGTATGCATGCATTGATGAGTACAAGGCTTTTCTGATTACCATCAATTCAGGCTTTGGCACTAAAACTTCATATTATTCATATAAGCGTTTTGAGGCCTACCATAAAATTGAGCCGACATTTAATGTGAAACTGAGACTTGATCAAAAGAAGAACTCCCCACCAATTATTTTCCTTGTTTTGTGGGAACTTCATCACTGGTGTCACAAACAATCTTCAAATACATGACCTTCCCCTAGTTGACAACACATTTCAGGCCTTTGCACTCACCCGTGACCCTACCTTTGCACCAGTATCCAGAGAATAAATCATCCCATTCTTTTGGTATCAATCTGTCTGCTTGGCTTGTGCCTTGATGGCCGTATGAAAGAAACTGAGAAGAATTAACTTTCAGACACAATACAAATTCTCCAAACAATCTCAGTGCGCCAGTCTGTAAATACTCGACTTCTTACGCAAGACCTTAGCGCATCGATTTGGGGTGTGCAGCCTGTCACCATCCCTGTGTTCCCCTTGGTCTTCCCCGATTAGTCGTCATCGAGTTCATCGTCACTGCACTGAGAGGACTGGCAGGGGACAGCACTCGCCGACACACCCAGGACCACTTGCCCCCCTTTGCAGCCTATCCACAGACGGTTGTCGTCATCAACGGTCAGCGCTGTGGGCTGGCAGACCAGCGGGCAACCCTCGCCCAGGAAACCGCGGAAGTGCAGACCGCTTGTGTAGGTCAGCACGTGCACGGCACTGTTGAACCAGTCGGCCACCAGAAGACTCTCCACGCCTTCCAGCACGTGAAAACAGACGTCGGAAGGACAGAAGTTGCCCACCCTGGGTCGGTAGACTGACAGGAGATGGGGCTTGGAAGCGGAGTACAGCTTCACGGTGGGCGGATCCAGAGCCAGCACGGCGAAGAACTGACCCGTGCTGTCCACATCCAGGGCCTGGGGCAGACGGCCCGACACCGAGAAGTGACGCTCAGAGGTCAAGGTCAAGGTCAGGACAGAGCGGGCCTCCACCTTACATATGTGGGTGTCGGGCCGGTCCTCCCCGGACGTCTCCAAGGAGAAGCGGGCGTTCAGCTTGGACAGGGCCACCGGGGTGTGCTTGACGTCCTGGCGCTGGAAATCGCGACGGGTCTCTTCGCCGTTCAGGAGCAGCGGGTCCATCTGCCTGCCGACCGTCAGGACCCAGTTCTCCTGAGCCCGCGCCATGCTGACTCTGCCCGCCAGCCTCTGCCGCCGGAGGCAGTGGCCGTCAGAGGTGTAGAGACACACCCCACTGCTGCTCGCTGTCTTCTGGGCCCACGTCATAGGCCAGCCACACCGTCCCGTCCGGCAAGGGGCAGATGGCGTTGATGCAGGCGGTGGACGTCTTCGTGCAGCGGAACAAGGGAGTTAAGCTCACTGTGGGCGTGGACTTGGAGGCCTCGCTGCAGAAAGCCGTCCCGATGAACCTCCTCATCCTGCCTTCCGTCACACTGGCCCAGTCACTCAGGAGGGAGCAACTCAAGGTGTAGATCGGCAGCCCCTCCGTCAGCCTTTCCAGGTTCTCCCCCTTGCCGCGTCCCGTGCGCATGTCCCGTTCCAGCCGCAGAGCAGCGACGGGGTCAAAGGTGGGCTGACCTAGGGTGGAAGTGACGGCATCGATGGAGGTGATCATGGCATCGATCTCCTGCTGACGTCCGGTCAGATCGGACATGGCGGCGTCCAGTCTGTTGTCCACCTGAGAGAGAGAGAGAGAGAGAGAGAGAGAGAGAGAGAGAGAGAGAGAGAGAGAGAGAGAGAGAGAGAGAGAGAGAGAGAGAGAGAGAGAGAGAGAGAGAGAGAGAGAGAGAAGACACAGTAAAGCGAGTGAAGGATATCAGGGAACTGAATTCAATCTTTGATTTAACGTGTTCTCACCATCATTGGTGAGTTTACATGAAAAAAAATGAATAAAACTAAATTAAAATAAAATGAAGAGGTAAGACACGGATCGCGCGCGCGCGCGCGCGCGCGCACACACACACACACACACACACACACACACACACACACACACACACACACACACACACACATACACACGTACGCACGCACGCATGCACGCAGATAAAAATATACACACACATACAAACACACCTGCATGTACATTGACAAGTATACATCATTACATTACAATATTATTAAATAATCACAAAATAAAAAAAACAAATTATAGTAAAAGGCCGTTAGGGCTGTTCAATATACTTCGACCAACGCCATACACTTAAAGTGATTAATTGTATACTACAGAATCAGCAGATAATCTATTGTCTGAAATGCACTGCTCGTCAAAATACATCTTCAGAATTTGGCAGTTAGTTTTTTTTTTTTTTTTTTTTTTCAGATCCGTCCAAACCTAAAAGAGTTCCTCTCATCCACGTCTGGTGGTCGCAAAGAAGAAACAGTTCTATGCCGGCTGCACACCGGCCATTCGTATTTTACTCATTCCTACCTTTTAAAGAGTGAAGAAGCTCCATGGTGCATTCCATGTCATGTACCACTCACAATGAAACATATTTTTTTTTAGAGTGTTGGGACTTGCATCATGTGAGGCACAAACATTTTACAGCAGATTCCATGAAAACCTTGTTCAGAGACGTTCCGCCTGACGCGATCTTTGAATTCTTTTGATATTAACATTGTTCACGGGATCGGAGATTTTGAAGTGGACAGATTTTCAACCAAATTTCTGGTGTGTTTTGAGATGTATTTTAAAGAGTTGTGTGAATGAATGACTTGTGAATTGACTTCAACGGCGGTGACAGCCCTGATATGGCCCTTTGCGGTCGGCTGGGCTATAAGCAACATCACCTTACCTACTTTGGTTAGAAAGAATGTGTGGAATGGAAATAAAACCTCACACACACACACACACACACACACACACACACACACACACACACACACACACACACACATACACACTGAGCATTCTTACAATATTTTGTTTTCCAAGCACCGAGCCTCATTCTATGTCATAAACTAACAGTATGCACTGGTTAAGTAAGAAAGCTTTTGAAACGATCAGTTTGAGCCCCGCTTCAAAAATTCAAATACACCACGCTTTTAGTTACATTGCACATTTCGTTCACCGATAATTTGAACTGATAATGAAAAAGTATCACCTATATTTCGGGCACCCAGTTTTGCGCTTTTATCTGTCAACTCGTTTATTCTAATTCCACAGCGAGAGGGAACCCAACAAAACTTGACACAAAAACCCTTCATCATCAGGCAATAAATAAGACACTAAATCTGAAAGATGATTTCGTTTCGTTCTTTATGTGAACCACTCATTGCATTTAATGCTGATTTTGAACCATCACAAACTAAGACATTAGGGAAAACAACAACAACGTGAATTCGTTTCAAAGGAATACCACAGATTTCATCTCCCACGACAGCAGAACGGTGTAGCGCTTTGGAGTTTTCCAGAGGCCCTATATCTTCAATCATGCACAATATGCTAGAGGCACTATCAACAGTCAGGCCTTTACACTTTCATCCAGGACTTGTTCAGTGTGCCTGTGGCTCACCCAGCGTCATGTACAACATACTAGAGGCAGAGACAGGCCAGTGCCAGACCAGCTCATCTTCTCCACAGCCTGTCAGAGAGGCAGGCAGTCATGGCGGAGACAGACCAGTGCCAGACCAGCTCATCTTCTCCACAGCCTGTCAGAGAGGCAGGCAGTCATGGCGGAGACAGACCAGTGCCAGACCAGCTCATCTTCTCCACAGCCTGTCAGAGAGGCAGGCAGTCATGGCGGAGACAGACCAGTGCCAGACCAGCTCATCTTCTCCACAGCCTGTCAGAGAGGCAGGCAGTCATGGCGGAGACAGACCAGTGCCAGACCAGCTCACCCTCTCCACAGCCTGTCAGAGAGGCAGGGAGTCGTGGCGGAGACAGACCGGTGCCAGACCAGCTCACACCTCTCCACAGCCTGTCAGAGAGGCAGGGCAGTCATGGCGGAGACAGACCAGTGCCAGACCAGCTCACCCTCTCCACAGCCTGTCAGAGAGGCAGGCAGTCATGGCGGAGACAGACCAGTGCCAGACCAGCTCATCTTCTCCACAGCCTGTCAGAGAGGCAGGCAGTCATGGCGGAGACAGACCAGTGCCAGACCAGCTCATCTTCTCCACAGCCTGTCAGAGAGGCAGGCAGTCATGGCGGAGACAGACCAGTGCCAGACCAGCTCACCCTCTCCACAGCCTGTCAGAGAGGCAGGCAGTCATGGCGGAGACAGACCAGTGCCAGACCAGCTCAGAGAGCGTGAAGAAAGTGAGACATTCTTTGTCTGTCATTCATATGTTGTGTAAGTGTGCGTGTGTGTGTGTGTGTGTGTGTGTGCGTGTGTGTGTGTGTGTGTGTGTGTGTGTGTGTGTGTGTGTGTGTGTGTGTGTGTGTGTGTGTGTGTGTGTGTGTGTGTGTGTGTGTGTGTGTGTGTGTGTGTGTGTGTGTGTGTGTGTGTGTGTGTGTGTGTGTGTGTGTGTGTGTGTGTGTGTGTGTGTGTGTGTGTGTGTGTGTGTGTGTGTGTGTGTGTGTGTGTGCGTGCGTGTGCGTGTTAAAAGTCTTTCTTCTGTAAAATCTTAGGTCAGATGAAAAAGGTGAACCTCTTCCAGAAATTCAAACATCACATCAGGTGAGATATCTGAACTGCTGTAAAGTGTTTATACCTCACATCATGCATGTCCCAACACCCTAAAAGAACATGTTTCACTGTAAGTCGTACATGACATGGAATGCACCACGGAGCTTCTTCACAGATAAGAACGGGTGTAAAAGGAGTGGCCTCTATACAAACAGCACAAAACTGTATCTT
>JADBJO010015333.1:37500-40000 GCA_016801955.1 Conus betulinus
CACACACACACACACACACACACACACACACACACACACACAGCATTTCTTCCTTCCCATTGTAAAGACCTGGGAGTAAAAAAAAGAAAGTGAAGGTAATCTAAGTGACCACGATCAGCGTTCCTAACTACCATTCAGGTCACGTGGCCGCTGATTTGACCTTCACCCACCTTGAGGTCCAGTCCCCCAACGGCTTTGGTGATGTCCACGGAGCGATGGCCTTCGTGGTCGGTCAGCTTGCAGTCCCGACACACACCAACAGGTCACAGGGCACACAGACAAAGCGAAGGCGCTCCTCCGGGTGGTCCGTGCACTGCTGGTGGAGCTGGCGTCTGTCTCCGGCACTGACATAGCCTGGGGGTGCTGTTCGATAGTGACCAGCGATCCCTGAACAGTCGGGTGGCCTTTCCATCTATACCGTAAGCTTTTGTGCTCAGGGGAAGGGCGCTGGGGTGGGGTGGTGGGGTGGTGGGGTGGTGGGGTGGGGTCGTGTGTATGTTGCGCATGACGCCTAGTTTAAGATCATCTCAGAGGTCAGAATTTAATGCCAGAAAAAAAAAAAAAGAAAGAAATCACGCACACACACACACACACACACACACACACACACACACACACACACACACACACACACACACACACGAGCGCGCGCGAACACACACACACACACACACACACACACACACACACACACACACACACACACACACACGCACGCACACACACACACACACACGAGCGCGCGCGCACACACACACACACGCACGCACACACACACACACACACACACACACACACACACACACACACACACACACACACACACACACACACACTCGCACACGCGCACACACACACACACACACACACACACACACACACACACACACACACACACACACACAGGGGGGGGGGGGGGGGGGAGAGAGAGAGAGGGATAGAGAGACAGACAGAGACAGAGACAGATAGACAGACAGAGACGGGGGGGGTGGGGGGGGGGGGGGGGGAGGGACAATGGCCACAAACATAGCGAGAAGGGGAATAGTTGAGGGTATGCCTACACAGGGATGAAATTGGTAGTAGTTTAAAAAAAAAAAAAGAAAAGAAAAAAAAGGAAAAAAGAACAAAACAAAACAAATCTAACCCAAACAAAAACCCACATCACCTTTACACAGTCATGGAATCGTGTCCTTTTACTGGTTCTACAGGGCGATCTTAAAGAATACGGCCAGCTTCGAACCCACATTTTGTCCTTTTCCGATCACTAAAAAACACCCTCTTGGGCGTGAACGTGTAGGCAGCCCATTGTGCAGTATAAATGATGGCGTGGATTAGAAAGCCTTGGGAACTTGGGTCTCTAACCGAGGATACGCGCTGTGTAAGTAGCAGCAATAGTAGTAGCAGCAGTAGCAGCAGTAACAACAGCAGCAGCAGCAGCAGCAGCAGCAGCAGTAGTAGTAGTAGTAGTAACAGCAGCACCAGCAGTAATAGCAGCAGTAGTAGTAGCAGCAGCAACGGTAGTTGTAGTAGCAGTGGTAACAGTACAAAGTAGAAGCAGCAGCAGTAGTAGTAGTTGTAGTAATAGCAGCAGCAACAGCAGCAGCAGCAGCAGCAGCAGCAGCAGCAGCAGCAGTAGTAGTAGTAGTAGTAGTAATGGCAGCAACAGTAGTAGTAATAATAGCAGCAGCAGCAGCAGCAGCAGCAGCAGTGTAATAGTAGTAGTAATAGCAGCAGCAACAGCAGTAGTAGCAGTAATAGCTGCAGCAGCAGAAGCAGTCGTAGTAGTAATAACAGCAGCAGCCGCAGTAGCAGCAGCAGCAGCAGCAGTAGTAGTAGCGACGAAATAGGAGTCACTGCACCTCCACCAGTCGACTACGCCACACCGCATCTTCATCGCGACGACCGCCGCATGTGTTGGCAAGAGAAACTAAACGTCATGACCAGGCACAAGCTTGGATAAAATTTTGTTTTTTAAATAAAATAAAATAACAGCACAATGATTGAGAAACTGAACGTGACTTCGAGGGGAGAGAAAGAGAGAGACGTGAGGAAGAAAGGAGAAAAAGTTGCAGTCTGGACAGGAGAGAGAGAGAGAGAGAGAGAGAGAAGAAGAAGAAGAAAGAAGAAGAAGAAGAAGAGAAGAAGAGGAGGAGGAGGAGGAGGAGGAGGAGGAGGAGGTTTACACAGTCCTTTTACACACTAGCTGTCACACGAAAAGGAGCTGTACACTTTTTCAATACACCAGTCAGTCCACACACACACACACACACACACACACACACACACACACACACACACACACACACACACACACACACACACAGAAGGGGATTTACTCTGTCCTTTAATACACCTGTTTGTCACACACACAGATGGAGCTTTATACTGTCCTTTAAAACACCTGTCTGTCACACAAAAAGAATCAATCAATCAATATATCAGACAACTTTATTATCCATCAGAATTTTTTCTTCTGCTCCACATCATTTAGCAAACACAT
>JADBJO010015334.1:5000-12500 GCA_016801955.1 Conus betulinus
CCCTGGCAGCAAAAAATGAATAGATCACCTTCCATCATGTTAAGTACATTTACGAAGTACTGTACCATACCACAGTTTCCACATCTACACCACAGTTCTTATATCCACACCACAGTTCTTATATCCACACCACAGTTCTTATATCCACACCACAGTTCCCACATCCACACCACAGTTGCCACATCCACACTACAGTCTCCACACCCACCCACACCACAGTTCTAATATCAACACCACAGTTCCCATCCACACAATAGTTCTTACATACATCCACACCACAGTTCCCAACATCCACACCACAGTTTTCACATCCACACCGCAGTCTCCACACCCACACCACAGTTCTTATATCCACACCACAGTTCCCACATCCACGCAATAGTTCCTGCATACATCCACACCACAAATCCCACATCCACACAATAGTTCCCATATCCATACCATAATTCCCACATCCACGCCACAGTTCCCACATCCACACCATAGTCCTGCATACATCCACACCACACAGTTCCTACATACATCCACACCACAATTCCCACATCCACACCTCAGTTCCCACATCCACACCCAAATTCCCATATTCACACCACAATTTCCCACATCCACACCATAGTTCTATGTATGTCCACACCACAGTTCCTACCTACATCCACACCACAGTTCCCACATCCATACCACAATTCCTATATCCACACCATAGTTCCCACATCCAGTCTACAGTTCCCACATCCAGTCTACAGTTCCCACATCCACACCACAGTTCCCACATCCACACCACAATTCCCACATCCACACCACAGTTCCTACATCCCACACCACAATGACCACATCCACACCCCAATTCCCACATCCACACCACAGTTCCCACATCCACACCACAATTTCCACATCCCACACCACAATTCCACATCCACACCACATGACCACATCCATTCCCACAATCCATCCACAACAGTTTTCTATATACTTCCACACACAATTCCCACATCCACACCACAATTCCTACATCCATACCACAGTTCCCACATCCACACCACAATGACCACATCCACACCACATTTCCCACATCCACCCACAGTTCCCACATCCACACCACAGTTCCCACATCCACCCCACAATTCCGACGTCCAAACCACAGTTCCCACACCCACACCACAGTTCCCACATCCACACCACATTCCCACATCCACACCACAATTCCCATATCCACACCACAATTCTCACATTCACATCTCAATTCTCACATCCACACCTCAGTTTCCACATCCACACCACAATTCTCACGACCACACCACAATTCCACATCCACACCACAATTCCCACGTCCGCACCACAATTCCCACATCCACACCACAGTTTCTACTTACAATCACACCACAGTTCCTACATCCACACCACAATTCCCACATCCACACCACAGTTCCTACATCCACACCACAATTCCCACATCCACACCACAGTTTCCCACATCCACACCACAATTCCCACATCCACACCACAATTCCCACCACACCACAATTCCCACATCCACACCACAGTTCCGACATTCACGTCATAGTTCCTAGATCTAAACACGGTTCCAATATCCACACCATATATCTAGATCCACACAGCACTTCGAAGATCCACACCTCAGATCCTAGATCCATACTCCAGATCCTAGATCCACACCACAATTCCAAGATCCACACCACATTTCTACATCCACAACTCAATTCCTAGACCCACAACAGAGCTCTGACATCAGCATGACTGTTCCACGACCTAAACCACAGTTCCAATATCCACACCGCTGTTCCACGACCTAAACCACAGTTCCACTATCCACACCACTGTCCAAGACCTAAACTACAGTTCCAATATCCACACCACAATTTTAAGATCTATTATGACAGTTCCAAGATCCACACCACACTTCCTGTATTCACACCGCAGTTCGTAGATCCACACCACAGATCCTGATATAAGTTCAATGGGACCGTTCTTGGGACACATTCCGAATTTCCACCGAGTTCCTTTCAAACAGTTTCATCGAAAATTCATGGAATCCTGACTGATCAAACGACCTGGCACCACTACACCAACAGGACTTAATATCAAAGAATGATTTCTCTCCTTCTCCTCTCTCTCTCACTCTCTGTCTTCTCCATGCATGCTCCTCTCTCTCTCCTCTCTCTCTCTCTCTCTCTCTCTCTCTCTCTCTTCAATTTCACTTTCATTTTTTCTTTCTCCTGACCCATCTGATTTCTACTCCGTCCTCTCAGCCACTTGCTTGAGTTTGCTATCACCATGATTTCTGTTCACCTTTCCATGTTTTTTAGTTGCTATGTTCTCATAGTATATTACCACTGGTAAAGGGTTAAGGCCCTGAAACGTTTTGGTCATTCTTATTCATTTCTTGGATTACCTTTTCTATTCTGCGTTTTTTTTTTCATTTTTTATTTATTCATTGTGTAATCCTGTTGACACATTCACCTTGTTGAGATTCAATAGTATTCAATCATCCTGCGACACAGATCTCGAATCAACCTTTGGACTCGGATTTTCACCATGGATCTGCACCAAAATATATGGATTCGTCCCCAGACCTCGGTCCATCTCTCCACCAAGTTTTTGTTTAAAAGGGATTTGTTATTATTGAATAAACTTGATTCACGAAATCCTGGATTCGCTCTCGAATCCCGACCCTCACCCCTAACCCGCCTCAAATGTTATGACGTCACTGCGCCACATTCTGTTCTTTTCTTTCTTTCTTTCTTTCTTTTTTTCTTTCTTTTTTCTTTCTTTTTTTTTAATTTTTTGTTTCGATTTTGGGGGCCCGGGTATTTTCGTGTTTGTGTAGTCTTGTTTACAAACAAACGAAATATAACCCCCAATGACCCAGGGCAGGGGAGGGGGGGGGGGGGATATTGTTTGTTTATTCTCTGCGTCTCTAAATTTATTATTTCGACTTCTTTCTTATTTTCGCGCCTGTGGCGAAACAACAATTGCGGTGTGGCCTCCATCTTCTTCTTTCCAACAGCCGCGTGCATGGCACTGTTTGTCCGTCACAGAGACAGTTCCAGCTAGCGCGCGCCTTCCTAAAAATTCCCACGCATGGGGAGATGCTGTTTATCGTACTCTCTCTCTCTCTCTTGATCTCTCTCTCTCTCTCTCTCTCTCTTCTCTCCAAAATGCATGATTAATTGATTGAGACAAGGCTTTGGGCCTAAACTCTTCACCCTTTGATCCAATTGGGCCAATTTCTAAGACGCAAAGATGAAGATTTTAGGCCAAAGCCTAGTCTTACACTCAATGGGTATCATGCAATTGGAGATTGGGAGAGATAGAGAAATTCCTTCTTCTCTCCGAGTTCCTTTCAAACAGATCAGTCGAGATCTCGATCAACCTTTGAGACTCGGATTCTCACCATAGATCTGTACCAAATATGCTGGATTCGTCCTAAGACCATGGTCCCCCCTACACTAGCATCAGCACCATGTCCTAACAGCAGACGCGAACAGAGCATTACGCGTTTATTTTCGGCACTTCTGTCGATGACAACCAAACGTGTGTATTGTAAGAATGCACCGGGTATGGGCCCCACCATTCGAAAGGATAAAAACAAAATGCAAATTTCAATTTGGATTTTAAAAAAACCCTCTTTGAAATGATTACGAACGAAAAAAGAAAAAAACCACCTTAGCCAACAAATACCCGCCCACAATTCTAAAGGAATGCTGCTTACGACACCAGATCGCCTAGCAGACATGACAGCACAGAGCCCACAAGGAAACATCTCCAAGAAAGGATGTTCCAAGCTTGCCTAAATACGCTGTACCGGACACATCTACACAGCAACAACACCTGGAGACATGAACAAATCCAAATGAACATTTATTCAAGACTGGCACAGCCTTTTCGATCTTAACTCAAGTCAGAGAAAAACATGGACGAACAGATACAAAATACAGGTAACCTCGATTTGATTGAAATGAAAGTAAATATGAAACGAGGCAGGGAAGAGTAAAAGCTGTCGTATGCAGCATTTCTTTGGAGCTATCGGTGTTTTTGTTTCATCGTGGGAGCAAGAGTTACCCTACTTGTTTGTTGACTGGTTACTGTTCTCCCGCCTCGTGTATATTTCCTTTCACCTTGGCAAACCCAATCCGTTAGGACGTGTACTAACCTTGAGCGTCCTGGCCAAAGGCCAGAAGGAAGGGCTGTTTGAGGGCACGGGCATCGCACGGGCACCTGGTCTGCGGGCACACGGGCCACGGTCGGCTGTTCCATTGACTCCCGCTTTCTTCGTGTCCTCGTGCAGCAGATTAATCTCTCTGGAATAAAAAGAGAGAAGGATAAAAGAAAATTCTGTGTTGTGTGTGTGTGTGTGTGTGTGTGTGTGTGTGTGTGTGTGTGTGTCTTCTCTCTCTTATCTCTCTCTCTCACTCTCTCTCTCTCTCTCTCTCTCTCTCTCCCTCTCTCTCTCTCTCTCTCTCTCTCTCTCTCTCTCTCGGCTCTCTCTCTGTTAGCTGTCTTACCTGTTCCACCTCTTTCCCATTACTTCTATTCCTCCGCCCTCCACATGTCTGTAATTGTCTCTTCCACCTACCACCTTCCTTCTTCTTTTCTTTCCCTTCATCCCCCCCCCCCCCCCCCACCCCCCTTTTTTTTTTTTTCAAAAGAAAATAAGAGTTCTCTCTGCCTGTCTGTCAGTCTGTCTGTCTGTCTCTGTCTCTCTCTCTCTCTCTCTCTCTCTCTCTCCTCCTCTCTCTCTCTCTCTCGCTCTCTCTCTCTCTCACTCTATGCTTTTGTAAGCTGTCTTACAGCTGTCTTACAGTTACCGTTCCCCCCCCCCTCCCTCTCTCCTCTCCCTCTCTGCGTCTCTCACTCTATGTTTTATGTTAGCTGTCTTACTGTTACCGCCCAACCGCCCCCCCCCCCCCCCTCACACACACACACTGTCTCTCTGCCTCTCTCATTCTAGGTTTTATGTTTGCTTTCTTACTGTTAACGCCCCCACCCACCCCCCCTCACACACACACACTCTCTCTGTCCCTGCCTCTCTCACACTCTGTTTTTTATTTTGCTGTCTTGCTGTTACCCGGGTTTTCTTCCCTTCCCCCCCCCCGACTCTCTCCTCGACTCTCTCTCTCTCTCCTCTCTCCCTTCCCCCCCCCCCCCCCCCCCTCTCTTCCCCCCCCCCCCCCCCCCCCCCCCTCTCTCTCACTCTGTGTTTTTGTTAGCTGTCTTACTGTTACCGTATCTCTCCCCCCCCCCCCCCCCCTACACACACTTTCCTCTCTCTCCCTCTCTCACTCTACGTTTTTGTTAGCTGTTTGACCCGTTACCGTCCGTTTCTTCTACTACCCCCTCCCCCTCCCCCTCTCTCTGCCTCTGCCTTTCTCACTCTATGTTTCATCATGTTACCTGTCTTACTGTCAGCAACCCCCCCCCTCCGCTCCTCTCTCTCTCTCTCTCTCTCTCTCCTCTGTCTGTCTCTGTCTCTCTCTCTCTCTTTTCTCTGCCTCTCTCACTTTAAGTTTTTGTTAGCTGTCTTACCGTTACCGTTTCTCTTTCTTCTCCCCCCCCCCCCCCCCCCAATCCCCCCCCCCATTCTCTCTCTCTCTTCTCTCTTTCCGCCTCTCTCACTCTAAGTGTTTGTCAGTTGTCTTACCCCGTTCCGTTTTCTTCCCCCCACCTTTCATGTCTTTCTTCCCCTTTCATTTTCTTCCCCTTCATTTTCCCCCCTCTGACTTCACTGTCTGTTTGACCCACTGCCCACCACCCCTCCCACCACACTTCTCCCCCCACCTCCCCTCCCCCACTCCCTGCAATTGTCCCTCCCCCCATCCCCCCCCCCCCCCCCCCCCCCCCCTTTTCACCGCACGCTGATATTCCACTTCAAAGTCTGACATGGCTTCGCTTCGCACGCACTATTGGCGCATTGAAAAGGCGAATAATGCTACCGTGTAGCACAAGCGTGATTCCCTGTTGATCTCCCCACTATGCTAATGGGTCACTGTGTTCAACCTGGAGATCAGATGAGAACTGGAACTGATGTCAGGAGACACACACACACACACACACACACACGCACACACACACACACACACACACACACACACACACACACACACACACACACACACTGATATACAGATTAATTGATAGGTAGATAGATAGATACACAGATATATTGATAGCCAGACAGATAGGTAGATACACAGTTATATTGATAGCCAGACACATAGACAGACAGATGGATAGACAGATAAATGAAAAGAGAAGTAGATAGATAGGCAGACAGACAGACAGACAGATAGACAGACAGACAGAGAAGGACAGACAGATAGTCGAGACAGACAGACAGATAGTCCGAGACGACAGACAGACAGACAGACAGATAAATGAAGATACTCCTAGAATCTGGCGCCAGCCGTATAGTTAAATCTTCTTCTTCTTCAGAATCCCCCCCCCCCTCTCTCTCTCTCTCTCTCTCTCTCTCTCTCTCACACACACACACACACACACACACACACACACACACACACACACACACACACACCCATTTCTCTCCAGCCATCTCTTCCATCTCAGACGATTAAGAGTAAGCTGAAACTGAGGTGTGGAACATAACATAAAAAAGCGAGAACAATCGTTGATTGTTGAACTCTGAAAGCAGGGGAAAAAAGGTAGAATAATTAAATAAAATAAATAAATAAATAAATAAATAAATGAATAAGTCGACACAACTCTCAAGGCACTTGGTTTCACTGCAAGTGCTCTCTGTGTGTGAGGAAGCTACCGTTCGCGTGGCTGCACCCCAGGCCAGCCACGGCCGTTGTTCCTGGCATCGTTAACTGGGGAATGGTGCGATGAACTTTTCACTCCGTTTCCTGACATTTGACAAGACAACGGAGCCAAAGATCAGGTTCTGAAGACGTTCTCTGACACTGAATGCACCGGGACAAAAAGATCATGCTGCTGTGAAGTGTCTAAGACCGTTCTTTTGTCTGTTATTGACACCGCAGAGAGAAAGGAAGGAAGGAAGGCAGGAAAAAAGAAAAAAAAAGAAAGAAAGAAAGAGAGAAATGAAGCAAAAAAAAAAAAAAAAAGGGGGGGGGGGGGGGGCGGGGCGAGGGGACGGGGGGAAACTGAAAAGGAAATTCGAGAACAGGAAAAAAGTATAATAATAATAATAATGATTATTTATGGCGCTTGATATAATCTTACATCATAAGCCCTAAGCGCTTACAAATACAGAAAAGGTTAAAGAAAACATAAACGAAACCAATAAGAAGATGAAATTGCAATAATTACCATACGCCTACAAACAAGGGTGGATACGCCGCGCGCGCGCGCGCGCGCTCGCGCACACACACACCACACACACACACACACACACACACACACACACACACACCACGCGATCCCACACTGTCTCACAACAACGGACACAACACAACGCACACAACACACACACACACGCGCGCGCGCGCGCGCGCGCAGGCACGC